>JANHJO010003378.1:293923-310956 GCA_032468235.1 Pseudoxyrhopus heterurus | reverse complement strand
GTGAGCTGGGGAGAAGAGGATAGTAAGCTGGGGGGAAGATTGAAGGTGCGCTGTTAGGTTCAAGCCGGGGTTGAAGCTGGTGAGTTGAAGCCACACTGCTCTGCCGCTGGGGTGAGGTAGAAGTGGAATTTTTTGAACCGTTGAGCATGGGTTTAAAATGGAGGCTGTCCTGCTGTTCAAAATGTGAGAATGCTCAGTAGAGCTGTGTTCCTGTTTTGGTGCGGGTGTGCACTTTGCCACCTTTTTTCGGGGTGTTCTGGGGTGTTTAGGGGTTCATGACCCTGACAGGGACCATTTCCCTACAGAAACCTATCTATGTACCAAATTTGGGGAAGATTGGGGGAGAATTGTAATTTTGTATAGAGCACAAACAAACTTACATCCCTTCTCTTTTATAGAGATAGATTAACTTCCACCTTTTGAAATGAATGGGATTTAAATTTGCTTATACTTGGCTAAATTACATGTGTGGCATTTTTAAATTTGTTGCAGAATATTTGGTAAAATACATAAGTACACTCAAGTTCATGTTCATCATCCTTGTATTTCAGAAAGACTGCAGGGACAGTACCTTAAAAATGCAATATATAGAGGTGACCCCTGAGCTTCTTTTCTTGGCAATCACACAGCATAGTGAACGTCATGTACTAGTTTTAAGAAAAGGGCCACATTCATTAATACAGCACGTCTTTTAGGTGCAAAAATTTCCAGTTTCCTACCTTGACATTTTCCCATTAATTCTGGAATAGTGTTATTTTATGATTGCATATTTACTAGCCCTTCATACAAAAATCTCTAAAATCTATGCTTTTAATTAACAGAGTAACAGTTGGAAGGGACCTTGAAGGTCTTCTAGTCCAGGGGTGTTTCAAGCCTGTGGGGTGCTTAGATCTGGCCCGTGGTGCCGCCCTGGAAACAGCAAAGGACTGGCCCGCGGTGCCTTTGCTAGCAAAAATGGAGCTTGGGAGGGCTGCATGTAGTCCTTGTGAGCTCCATTTTCTCTGGCAGACGGTTGCAGGAGGCTGTCCTAGCCAAAAATGGAAATCGGGAGCCCATTTTCGCTGGCAGAGTGCTCGGGCCACCACCGGCGCCGACATGAGTGATGTCAAGGTGGCCACACACCCCGCTACACCCCCCCCGAGGTCAAACACAACCCTGATGTGGGCCTCAATGAAATAGAGTTTGATACACCTGTTCTAGTCCAACTCCCTGCACAAGCAGGAGTACCTATACCATTCCTGACAAGTGGCTGTCCAGTCTTTTCTTAAAAGCCTCCAGTGATGGAGCACCCCAACTTCTGAAGGTAAGCTGGTTAATTGTTCTGTTAGGAAATTTCTCCTTAGTTCTAGGTTGCTTCTCCCCTTGATTGCTTTCCACCCATTCATGTTGTTGCGCATTGTTCATATTGTGCATTACGTGAAGTACCACCAATGTAACTTTAACTAGATGGTGTTGCATGGGATCAAGAGTGTGCACATTATTTTTTACTTATGTCCAACTTTTACCGTTTTGTCTTTTCAGCAGCTATTTTAGGATGCCGACTTTTCATTTTCCGTGCAGCCATTTTGTGATGCTCACTGATGGCAGAGTTCTTAATTAAATTTCAAAACACCCATGAACCTCGGAACATTAAGAGACCCTGTCACTGGGGTAGACAAATCAATGAGCTGAAGAAAGGTTATTTTCCTGTTTACTGAACTTGTCCTCTTCGGTTTTCTGAAAAATTAGGGATGTTGCATTTTTCAGCAGGTTGTCTTTCACAGGTTTAGCACTTACTTTGCTTCTCATTTTCCATCCTTATACGGCATAAAAATGACAGAGTGCTTTAAGTTTAAGTCCCCTGGGAGTTGGGCGGCATATAAATACAACAAATAAATAAATAAACTGTCCTGTAAAATAGTCTTTAGTACAAAACCCTAATATAGGTAGTTCTCGACTTACAACAGTTTGTTTAGTGACTGTTCGAAGTTACAATGGCACTATAAAAAGCAACTTATGAGTTTTTCACTTATGACCGTTGCAGCATCTCCATAGTCAAGTGATCAAAATTCAGACACTTGCAACAGTGTCATATTTACAATGATTGCAGTGCCCTGGAGTCATGTGATTACTTTTTGCAAACTTCTGACAAGCTAAGTCAATGGGGAAGTCAGATTAGCTCAACAACCATGTTATGAACTCTACCGCTACGGTCATTCACTTCACAACTATGACAAGCAAGGTCATTAAAATGGAGCAAAACTCACGTAACTGTCCTACTTAGCAACAGCAATTAGCAATTTTGCTAATTTCTTAGCAATTTTGGGCTCAATTGTGATTGTAAGTCGAGGACTACCTGTATGTGCTGATCCCAAAAAGCTAGGGAAGGTCAAGCCTAGATGGGACCCACCAGGAAAATAGATACATTTGTGCTCACACGTATATATGTGAAAGTTCCTCTGCATTTGGCCATATATAATAACATGTCCTTGAAGAAGGCAGCAACTTTCTTCTTCCAAATCATGAGTTGTTGCCAACAAAACTACATGTCCATATTAATGAAGGAGACTTTCCTAGGACACAGCTATATTATATTCTTGTTCTGGCATAATTGATATTTGAAAGTGACTGCGATGCATACTTTCATGTTAATATATAGTATTTGTGGGTAGTTTGGCTAGATATAAATAAGATCCTTAGTACCAGTGTTCCCAGCTGACCAAACCTAACTGGCCCATTCTTTAAACAGAGCTGAACCAAAGAAATCATAATTAACAAATCCAGAGATAACCACTTGCACCATTTAATTCCTCCAGATCACTGCTCTTAGAACAAGATTCGAAGAACAATACTAATGATTCAAAGAGAATGTATTAGTATTGCTAAGTTTCATTTTGTTCCATTGATATGAACATGCTTTTAGATATATTTCTTTAGTAGAAAGAAGTGACCTCTAAATGAAGGAAAAATTAAAAATCACATGCAGAATAGAAGTATAAAATTTATTTGAAACCATCCACAATGTTCTGCATTATCAGGAATGATACAGTTTGTAATTTTGTTTTTGGAAAAAGCCATGACAAAAAAATTAAAATACATTTTGCAATGACAGCAACTTTATCTCGCCTTTTAGATCATTTTAAAAGAAACATTTAAGGTTTAAACAGATAGGACATACACAAGAATAAAAAACAGAACAAACCATCTCCACAATAACAATTCTTACATGTATGTTTCAATACAATTTCAATGCATCTTGCTACATAAAGAAATCATATACAACTGCTGTGCACCAAAGAGTAGCTTAGTATGATCTTTCAAGTAACATGCAGTCAAAACACACACTTTTCAAGTACTGCTGGTAAATGTTCCCTTGTCTGAAAATGTATTTCTCTCCCAGAGTAATGAAATAGTTTCTTTTTCCGGTAAGTTTTATGAAATAGTGAAGTGCTTTTCTTCCGTTTATTAACTAAATACAATGGTAAATGGTAAAAATGTGTCTACCTTTTCATTTTTCCACCATTAGATCTTCTTAATATAGTAGATTGTTTAAAGGAAAACAAAATAATCAAAGTCTAAGTTACCGTAAATGATAAAAAAATAAATATGCACCCCAGTTTTATTAAACACACATACCACACACACACAAATACAAGAAATATTACTCAACAGCAGAGCTCAAGTTTTTTTCTCATTTCTCATTTCTCTCCAATTTAATTTTTTAAATGTTATTAGAACTGAAGTTACTGCTCGTGCCATTGATACCAGTTTACATTTAGAGACAGTCTAGCAAAGATTAGTCACAGCTAAATTCAGTTGAAATCAAAGGGACACACACCTTGATCCTATGCACTTTTATTAAGAGAGCATTTCTTCAACACAACTAGAAAGCGAGTCAAACTAAATCCTTCATCAAGCACTTTTAAGATCCCCCCTTAAAGATCTTAGTGCGGAATACCGTATATCTAGTTATCTAGTTAAGATATACTGTATGTAAGCCCAACTTCATTTACAGATGCAAAGTGGAATCCTATGGACAATTACTCCAGTGTGAGTCCCACTGAACCTGTGGGGATTTTCCTATGTATAAACATGTAGCACAACCCTTTTGACATGAGGGACTGGTTTCGTGGAAGAAAATTTTTCCACGGACGGGGGTGGGGGGAGGGAATGGTTTTGGTTTTGCTCGCTCGCTCACCATTTACCTCCAGCTGTGTGGCCCTGTTCCTAACAGGCCAGGGACCTGGTACCAGTCCGTGGTCTGGGGGTTGGGAAATCTTAATGTAGCAGATCCAATCGCATAGCTGCATTCTTAAGCATACTCCCTTGAGAATTACGAAGCCCCACTGCGCATTTTGCTTAAACAAGCTTTTATTTGGCTGTTTGTCACCACTCGTGTTTCCAGACTGCACATGTAGTTCCGATTATTTGAAATACAATCCAGTGAACCTCTTTTTTATGCTCAACAGTTTCTGAAACTTAAACAGCTTTGCTCCCCTTACCTCTCTAAATCAGTGTTTCTCAACCTTAGACATCTCAAAAGCCCCGAAGGTTGAGAAACCCTGCTGTAGATTATACCCCTAGTTCTGAAATACACCATTTGATTTTTTTTAAAAAGCTTTCCAATATCTTGAAATATATGATTTAAAAAAAAACCCTAATAAAATATTTCCTTGTAATGATAATGCATATATTACAAAGCATGACCAACACATCCTGTTTTAGAGTCTTAGGCAACGAATACATTCAGCATTAAAGGACATAAAATACAAAGCTTCAAATCTGCCATCTTTTGCTAAAACGATTAAATGACATTCACACTTTATTCTAGTTTTGCATTTTTGCCATGTAAAGCTTTTACGACATATGGGAATTATAGCAGGAGCCTAATTATAGGCACTACCTCATGATAAAGCATGTACTTTTTATAACTACATACCACTCTAATCTTGTACTCCTTTTTCAAATGAACTTTGACCAGTGAAAGATTTCAGTTGTCCCAGAAACCATTCAACTAAATGAGCTTGTACTTGCAAATCTAGGCCACTACTGTACAAGTTTTAATTCTACTTTCAGCAAGTATATATTTACTATAAGATGAAACGCCTGTTTACAAGAGTAGAATTCTGCTTTATTTGGAATACTTGGAACATTACATATGATGGTTACATGCAGAAGCAATTATGTGAAAGGCAAAGTGAGAGTTGGGCCCATTATTAATTGTATAACATAGAAATTCCCCAGAATTGAGCCATGGAATAATAAACAAGCTTCATGCGAGAGGCTTATACCTGAATATACAAAAATTTTGGAGCAATCCTTTATCAGCAATATTTTGCTTTTTAAGACAGATCACAGTCATTTCATGATTTGCTGTCTGGAGGGACAGAAGAAACATATATACCTATACATGTATGTATAGATATATAAATATATATTGTTATTAGCCTCATATGAAATCAGTGGGTGAACAGCATGGAAGATAGTTACTCTTCTTTTTAACCTTTACCACAATAGGGCATGAATTAAATAATATAAATCGGGTGTCAAACTGGCGGCCCACAGGCTGGATGTGTCATGCGCAGGCCACGCCTACCTCAGGTCTGTGAAGGGGAAAAATGTTGCGATACGTCATGTGACAGCAACGTGACGTCGCGAGTTTGACACCTGTGATATAAATTCTATTTCTTTTTTAAAAAATTGAGAAATATAATCAAGAAGACATTATTGGCAGCATATCCATTTTATCAAAATTCCACATTCTACTGGTATGGTTTAATTAATTTATTTATTTGAATTTCTAATTAAGAATCTTGTATACAAATCAATTATCACATTCGTTCTGTCGGCAAAGCAGACTTATGGTATGTCTGCACCTATGTTTTGAGTCGTTGATTTTAATCTCTTTAATTTTCACAAGGAGAGAGAAATCTATTTAATATATGATAGGGGATGGGAACAAAAATCACCAAGGAAAGTAATCCCTTATGGATTGCACATCTGACGTCTTATATTATTTCAGCATTGCAATCATACCAGAAACCTTCAAACTGGGTATTAAGATGGAAATGTTATAGGTATCTGTTATAGTGACCTGGAAATTTGGTAAAGATAACTGATGCTGGTAAATGAAAATATGCAAATTGTTTTTCATGTTACAGTAAAATGGGATTATGATCACATTGCCCTAAATTGATTTGCAACTATACTGTTCTTGATAGTTGATGTTTACAAGTATGTCAGTAGCACAATGGAGATCTATCTATACGTAATAGGTTTACAATTACAATTATCTCTAGTTGTACAGGTAATTTGGAAGGAACATCCCCTATGAAGTTATGTCCAACAAAAGGATAAAATCTTATTTGTTTTGGCATGTAGAGTACCTTTGTTAGTTAATAATCTACTTTCATTCAATTTATGGGACGGGGAAAAAGTCTCCTTTGCTGTTTAAAATGTTCCTCAACTGCAAACTCCATGAAGGGCAATACACACACAAATTTAGCTTCTTGTCATTCTGGATTTTGCTGAGAAATATTTCTGGATAAAGGAATATAGCTGCTCTAGTGCTACTGAAAAAAAGCAGATATATTAACTTTTTAACATCCCATCTTTTTTCTTGTAATATGGAATGACCTTTCTATTAGCTTTTCAATTTCAAATTTCCACCCTGGTTTGGTTCACTCTTATCCTTTCAGTGCATACCCCTGTGCAGTTAGAAGCAATGGAGCTTTGCTATTCTATTATGCTCTTATTTGTGGACTACCATAACCAGTGTATTGAATTTTATCTTCCCTGGTACACATTCACCCTTTTTTAATATGAATAGATTCTTCTTCAACTTTGGATGTAAAACGTTAGTAAGACAAGTATTTTACTGCTCATACAGTTAAGGCATATAAGAAAAAAATAAGAGAATCCAGGTGCATAGCCTTTTAATTTGAAGAAAGAGGGTGAAAGAATACTTTCAAATGCTCTCCTTTCAAAACAAGCAAGGATTTTGTACACTCACATAGTCAGCATTTCATCTGTCCTAACCACTTAATCTCTTCAAATATCAGTAAAGCTTCAGGTCAGTGAATGAAGAGAACAATTTGTTCCCCTTCACTCTGACCTTTCCTAAGCCTCAAATCTGCTCAGGGGGGTTAGAGGACAACCTAAAATAAATTCAGGGAAATACTGAAGTGCAAAGTCCCATTCTGTGAGTAAATGTACATATGACAATGGATTTGTCACTACAGTTGTGAATGTGAATTCAATTAATGTCACTACTATTTAATCAGGGCCATAAGAAACACATCGCTTAACTGAGTGACAAGGCTCAAAGGAAATGATTACATCTGAATGTAATTAATAATATAATGGTATGCTCTTGGACAATGTATTGATGGGGTAGAAGCAGCTTTTCTATCCTCTTTGACTAACAAAGAGAGAAAACCTGGGGTCTTCAAACAATGAAAGCTGCTCAAAACAAATAACATATTACTGTAGACCCGATCCAGAGCTGGATCCAATGCAATCAATGCCAGGGTTAGCTGAAACTCCATTGATCCTCTTAGTTTTCAATTAGTGTATTCACTTTTATTAGACTGAGATCATGAAGATCAAAATAAATTTGAAAAGTAGATAATACACAGTAATTGTAGAGACTGCTGGAACTCCTATGCGTGGCTGAATTTAGATAATAATTTGTAAATTTATTATGCTTTAAGTTTGTTTCTTTAGAAATAATGTACCAAAACAAAGTTAAAGAAGAACAGGTGTTTAATACATAGGAGATACAACTGTATGCCTATATCTGATGATTTCTGGAAACACTTTTATTTATGAAAACATTCTGCCTGTTGCAAGGATACTTCTAAGCAGAATGGAAAAGAGGCAGTAGGGCAGGTGGGAATAGCTCAAAAAGCAGTAAGAACAAAACACTATTTCAATGGAGAGACTTAACAATATCAGCTGTCACATTCATCTGAGTGTACCACAAACCAAGGTTAAAAACACCCTAGTGCCAGTCTGTAAAGGATACAATAGACACTCTGCCTGTGAGGCTCATCCCAATATTTGAAACAACTAAGTCATCTATACAAAGTTCTATCTGACTGCAAAGAATAGTTAAGCTCCCAAGGAAAATTCTACCTTCTATGGTTTCCTATTTAGTAAATCTTGATACATGTAACTGATATTTCTATGTATAATATCGCATTAAGTCAACATGTTCTGCACAGAAATGTGGCTAGTGAGTTTAAGATTGCAGTTGACGGCTCTTAACTAGTGAAGCCTTTCAAATTGCTTCAACCATCTATATAGTATATAGGAAATTAAAAAGGGGGAAAGTTTCTTTAAAGCATTCGTATTTTCATCATGCTTGCCCAAGGATCTCAAGCTATTTCTCCTTACCTCTTCATTAAAGCAACTTGGAGCACATATGCAACATCTTAATATCAAGAAATTCATTTTCTTCAAAGGGAGTTTTTTTTTGTGGAAGATATTTTTCTGTTAGTCACAATCACTACATTTTTCAAGGGTTTTAATTTGTATTATTTAATGCAGAGTCTGAATACATGGCACTGCAAAGTTTGAAAATTCCTACTTTAGAGATGTTGCTATAACTCCTGGGTTTAAAAAAATTTTTTTTTTAAATATAGCATTTTTAATGACATGCTAGTATGTTCTGACAATTAACTGCTTTGATATTTCTCATTTAAAGGGGTCACACACTGAATGTCTGAAATGGTTGTTGTCAAATTTAAGTAACACTCCTGCATTCACCATAGGACCAAAATCATTAGATGCCTCAAGTGTAAGACAATTTCATCAATAGAGTCTTGTTTCAATAAAATCTTGAAAACTATGCATTTTATTTCCTTTCTGGGTCTCTGGCAACTCCAGACAGCCATACTGAGCCATAGACCATACAGGTCTTCAGGCTATTGCAGGTGCCTGAAAATTTTGCTGCTTGCAACTGCCCAAGGAATTGCTCTTACAATGTAGTTATCATAAATCTTTGCTGCTACAAGCTAATTCACAAAGTACATCAGTGTCTATGATAAATATTTGAAATGCTACAATAAATAACTTACAGCTGTATATACAGTACATTCTCACTCTGCATGCATGCTTGATGGATGTTGGCTTGTAAAACAGCAATTCAGTGAGATAGTACAATGAGAAACGTTACCTTTTAGATGCAACTATCGTTTTTTGTAAGCTGTATTGTTTTTACAAATTTATGATAATTAAAATATATAGCTGAACCCAGACAAAACTTTAACAATATTTCTTAATTTTAGCAGTATGTTTTCAATGTTTGGGTAACCTGATGTATCTAATGAAACATTTATTAGCTGTTAAAAACAAATCATGCATTTCAATCTTTAATGCATTCTATGCAAATATGCCCTATGGAACCTCATCAGTGGACTTCCAAATAATAGATTATATTCCTTGTTGTCTGACTAGATGGACATATGGGGTTTCCCTATTGAGAATTGTTGTTTAAGAGCTGATATCTGCTAGCAAATATAGCAGTATATTTTCTATAGGTATACAGGGGAAAACAGTAAACTACTCAAGCACAGTAATTAGAGATCTTCTACTTAGAAAATGCGAAATCTTCATAATTCGAGTCAACTTTATTTTTCTACTATTGCCACAATCTGAATTTTTTGCTGTAGTATCTATATAAAAGGAATCAAAATGAATTTAATCCTAAACAGTTTATTAGTAGTGTATGCCCCATAAATGTCAAGTGGTAACAATATCGTCCTACATACATACATTCAGAAATCAACCCATTATGTTCAATGGGACTTATAAGTATAAACAGATTGGCAAACTAAAAAGCATACAACTAGAAATTATAACTGATAAGAGAGGTTGAGCAAAACTAGGATGAAGTGTATATGTTTTCCACATACACAGTGAAGGATTATCCCAGGATTCCCGCCCCCCACACACTCAGAATTACTAGAAAGAATGATTAAATTAGAAAAAAACTCTACAGATGAATTGCTGGATGATTTCACCCTACTTATTGTAATGACAGCTATTATGTTTAATAAATTTCAGGTTCACAAAAAATATACAGTTCTTAAAATGTAAATCTAAGGCACACAAAATTACCATACCAATTAATGTATATATCCAAGAAGCAGAAAACTGCTGGTAGAAAATGATATAATATTGACTTTTATTATATACAATTGTTGCATATTCTCTATCTGAACTAATCATAATCTTTTAACTAAGAAAAATGCAGCATATGGGGTTGTTTTTTCTACAAAGTTTGTTTTAAAAATAGAAAGATTGGGTTGTTTTTCTCTTTATATACTATTCTAAAATGTTATGACTCGGGTTGTTCAATAAGCTGTTGCATAAAGATTGCTAATTGTATTGTGACTAAATATGAAGTTCTGATCTAAAATTAAGTTTGAAAATCATGTTTGACAATATTCAGAGGATTCCTCTTTGTAAAATTATATGTTGGAACTTTCTCAGCCCTCACCAAAATCAATAAAATTGGCTGGATTGCACACTCCTGATTTTAGTAAAACATCTCTAAATTTTAATACTCAGTAACTTAGGAAAATTTCTCTAATATCTACAGTGTCTGCAAGCTGAAATTTGTCTCTGTGTGTCTGTGTGTATTCCACCTGTCAAAAGTGGAAATGCGCAGGCAAACATAAAGATATCTAGCACCAGCCTTGCCTGATGCACGTATATATCATTTAACATGATCAGCATCACCAATAATGGCATCAATCACCTATTAGAGATGGAGAAGGGAACAACATCAAGCAGCATTCAAACATGCTGTTTTTGTCTTCACCTTTGCTTAAAAATGTACTGCTAGATAAAAATATGGGTAATTGCCCATTTGGATGGATGAAGTGGAGAAGGTCTACCATGGGAGTGCTGTAGACGATGGTTGTCTTGAAGCCTTAGACCAGTGTGAATGTCTAATATTATGCAAATGGACTATGTAACTGGAATAAATTCCACATTCTGAACTTCAGAATCATAGGTGACAATTAAACCAGTTTCCCCCAACCTAGTGCCTTTAATATGTTTTTACTTCCACTCCAATAGACCGCCATTCAGCAAATTCTTTGGAGAAAGCTGGGACAAGCTATATAAATCAACTATGTCGTTTCTGAATTATATTTTCAGATTAAATACAGAAGGGTAGACATTTAATAATAAAAGCACCATGTCTAGATTTTGTTAAAAAAGCAGATCTAGAAATTCATTTGTTACAGCACCACTATAAGATATTATCAAGTATGTTATCACAAATCTTTTATTTCTGGTTATTCTGGTGGCACTTATGTACATCATGGAGCAGGAGAAGGGGAGAGAGAGGTGTAAAATCAAGAGTTAACCTCATGACTGCCCTGATTAAATTGGACTATTAGTAAATAGCTTCATTTTTGTATATAAACTACAGGGTATGTTTACTCACAAAGGCTCATAATATGATAGCAACTGGCTAATTCAAATTACCACACCACAGAAAAAGAAAAGCCTGAGATAGTCCTATAATGTTTAAAATAAAGATGTTGTCATTAGGACAAATGAATGCGAGGTGATTTAATTATTATTTTGAATCAAGGTCTGGTTCCCATACACACACAGCTCTACTCAAATTGGGACTGGTCAAACTCACTGGTTTAGCTTCAATAATATTATGTAATTTAGACCATGGAAATAATTAAGATTGATAAAATCCCTGGCATTCAATTGTCTAAAATATGATCTTGATTCTTATTACTTAATTTCTTCTTCCCTTTTCTTCATTCCAAATATACCAAATTGTCCTGATTCTAGCTGCCCGAAGTCCTGAGCTGTATTTTAATAGTTCTGCTTCTCATCAGAACTGACAAAAGCAGTTTTGATCACACAGATGCTGCTGTATCATATTTGAGATTTTTAGTATTTAATATTAAAGCTCTGTGAGCATTGGATCATTTAATGCTGTTTCTGTTAAACAAAGGATGTGGCCGCTCCAAATAACAGATCTAAGAAACGAGAAGTGGTAGCAAGATGTTGGGAAAACCCAGCTGTGGGTAACCTACATAGAGCCTATGTTATATCTGTTAAGCTAGCTGGCAGCTTTCAGGTCTGCTGGAAGACATCATTCTGCCTCTAATATTGAACTGGGAACTTTAATCTAGTTAAGTTCCATCTACAAAATGGAACTTTGCCTTGCACAATTCAATCTCTTCAGCCAAATCCTCACTTAGACTGACTATATCTTGGCAGCTGCTTTCCCTGGTTCTTGACTGAAACAAAAAATTGAGTTGATCAATCCAGCCATCGCACTTTCAACTAACGAACGGTGGCACATGAAATGCAAGCTGGAACGCTGTTCAGTGTTCCCAGGATAGAAAACATTTGCAAACGCTCTGAGCCTGTAATGCTGCATGGGTTACCATTCAGAAAAGATTACGATGCAAAGAGGAAATAGCATGTTGTTACATGGTTATTTTGCCAACAAGAGGTCAGACATTGTACTCTGGATGGGTCTCCAACACAGCTGCCCCATTACAGACCTTATTTCCTGGCTGGAGATAACAAGTGGGATGTGGAACAAAATTATGGGTTTTGTGGAATTAATCACTTGGATATCTTAATGTGTCTTATTCAGAGGTGAAGGAGAGGAAAAAACTGCATATAATAATCAGATGTTCACTTACCTGGCAGAAAGCCCACTGAACACAATGGGATTGAGCTTCAAGTAAACCAGGCTGATGGGCAGCTCATCACTGAAGAACATTTTGGATGCATGATAAATTCAGATGTATTCCTACACTGCTGATAGGGCAGATCTCTTAAAATCCAACTTGTTAACAAGGCATTGCAATTTACACATTGAGGCCCCAGAAAAAAATCTTTCCTAATAGGGTGACTTCAAGATGTATGGAACTACACCCCTGGATGATGCCCGATTGTATTGTCCCATAAAACTTGGAATGCCACCTATGAGATAACATTTGCCCTTATTGCTCAAATTATAAACTCTTTTTTAAAAAAGACCCTAGAAATACAAGTATAGATAAACGACTTAATTTATATTTGCAAATAATGAATTTTCTGGACTTTATCACCCTTTTTATTTAGAAACAAAAGCAATGGAAAAAAGAGAAAGGAAGAATCTAAAAGCCAAGTATTTTCAATATCTATGAATTGATGTAGCAATATGGAACTTTATATAGTAAGAAAAAATAAATTCCTTGGTAGAGAATGCGCAAACCTTAGACAAATGTGATCCTTATACTATTTCAAGTTAACTTTAAAAATAGAAAGTGCTTTTAAATATATATATTTATATGTATTTACATTAATAACCTCCAATCATTACTAGTAATATTTGTTTGCATGTGAATGCATGTGGATCATATACACATGCACACATAAACTATACATACATGAGAAAAATCTATATACAAATAAATCATCATTGGTTCTTTCTCCTCAAGCTGGGATTCACAGCAAGTGATTGGAAGCTGTAAGAGCAATGGCACCATGAAGAAATAAAATCAGCTTATTTTTAACTGTTCAATATGATTAAGCACCAAGAGCTGTGTATAGCTAATACTGTTTAACTTGATTTTACATAATAAAAGATGAAATCAGTTAAAATCTTTTAAGAAAAGCCCATTTATAATAAACAGACGATTCAAAGCACCAAAGTATAAATTCCAAAAAGGTAATAAACCAAGTAATTCAATCAGTTAATAACCTAGCCAAATTTTCTTAAAAGATGTGTGTACACGCGCGTGCATGCATGTGAATACACATGCACATTTATATACACACACACTTGAGAATCACCAGATGTTAAAATATATAAAGTCACAGTTTAAAAACAAAATAATTTTTACCTCAGCCTTCAAAATGGTTGAGATGAACAAAGAGTAAACCCTATGAGACTTCGTTCTTTAACAGCACCTTTAGGATTGTGTAACACTGCTCCAAGGCAAAAGTTGTGTCGTTGCTAAAAGAGCTTATGCCCAATGGTTGTAGGGCCCTGCAACTCGTGTGAGGGCATAAGTAGACACCGTTAGAATATTATCATGAGTTATTGTTAACGCTCTGCGAGATGGAATCTGGTTGAATTCGTTTTCTCTGTAGAAAATCTCTTGGGTTGCATTGGTCTGATTTGCATTCTTGTCAGTGGTTGGCAGACCGGTGGTTTCAGTTCCTGATTTTCTAGCTTCTTTCTCTTTTGCTCTCTCTGCCATTTTGGCCTCCCACAGGGCTATCCCATGTTTTGGCTCATTTAAGTTTTTGTGTTGGTAAAAGACTAAAGAGATCCGCGTGGGATGATTCCTGTTGGGCTTTTTAAGAGGCGTGGTGGCATGCAGTTCGCGCCGTGCACATTCAATTAAGATGGAACCATGGGATGGCGCTACAGCTACCCCACCAATGTCATTATCCAAAAAGTTATGCTCACTGTCAGACCACATTTCTTCTGCTTTTTCTTCAGAATCTGTGTGTTTTAAGAGCTGGCCGCTGAACCCATTTTCCACACAACTTGGGCTTTGCCGTAATCCACTCTTTTGCATTGGGTGCTCCTGGGAAGAACCATTGCTAGAGACATCTTCTGGGGTGTCCAGTTGCAACATTGACTCACGAGAGCTAGTTACCTGGGAGGCAGAAGAGGACTTCAAGTTAACTTCACAATTTTGCTTGTTAACTAGTTTGTGTTCAGCGGTCAAGGGCAGATTCTCTCTGTTGACTGTGGACCTGGACGTAGTCAGGTCTTGAAGAAGCAGAGGCACACCATTTCTCTTCTCATCCATCACAATTCCAGTATAATCACAAGTGGACATGTCAAAGTTATTATTACCTTTGGATGTCACGTGAGGTTTATTACTACTGCATTGTAAATACCCGTAGGGAGTAGAAACATCTTCTTGGCTATTAGTTACTGGCATTAGACCACCACTTAATTGAGAGCAAGAGGATAAACTATCCAGTTTTGAAGGAGAGGATGGAGCACGTTGCTTCAACAGAGAGCAATCGGTAGTAATGCCTAAATTAGGTTTTATGCTAGAAAAGTATTCAGCTGTCTCCATTTTTGTCTCAGGTTGCACTATATTCATTTTGCCCCCTAAGGAGAAAAAAAAAATAAGCTGGTTTCAAATATAAAGTTCTGTTTCTACCCCCCAACAGATGTTTGATAAATACATACATGTTTCACCCATCCATTTTAATTCCTCCTCAATGCAGACATGTTGCAGTTTTGCGCCACATTTGCCATCACGTTTTCAAGTATATTTTTATCCAAGTTACAAATTATTTTCATGAAAATGAAGATGCTCAAAACTTCATTAACAACAGCTTGCACACTGTACAGAGGTATCAGCTGTGGGGCTTTGCCATCACATATTTAAACCAAACATACTTTTATACTAGGTATAACACAGATAGTGCTCAACTAGGTACAGGTAATCCTCGACTTATAACAGTTCAGTTGGTTACTGTTCAAAGTTATAACAGCCACCCTTACACTCTTTCATGACACGATTCACTTAATCACTGCTTCACAACTGTGGCAAAAAAGATCACAAAATGGGGCAACTGCTTAACAACTGCCTTGTTAAGCAACAGAAATTTTGGGGTCAATTGTGACCATACCTGTATATATAGTACTGAAATGCTTTTGCTCTCTATATTTTACTTTGTTCCATCTTGATACTTCCCATTTTAGACACACAAATGCGAACTTCTATAACATGCCCATATCTACCACTGCCAGCTGTTATTTGAAGCTCTGTTGTACCTACCTGAACTTTGTAGTGCTCTCTTAGAATTTTCTGGCAGTCCATTTTTTCCCCTTGCAGGCGCAGAATGCTTTTTTTCAGCTAAACTTTGCTTTTTTGCATCTGGTTTTTTCTTGGTTGCCCTACGTGGCTCAGCTAACATCCTCACTTCTCGAGGGAAAGCAGTTAGCACCTGGATTGCCCCGGTTTTAATCTTGGCTTCCAGCCCCTCTTCTGTGCCAAATTCATCTGTTTGTGATATTTTGTAAAGAGGCAACACATGAAGCTGCTCATCATTTGGTATCACACCTATTGTACGGTTGTCTTCTTTTGTTAAAGTACAAACCTAGCCAGAAAGGGAAAAAAGCAACTATTAATACTTATATTTACACAGAAATAGACAAACACATTTAATCAACTTCAGTGAAAACTGTAATAAGTGAATGTAAGATAAAAGGTTGCAAAGACAATCTATTTCACCTTTCTTATCATGGTTTTATGTATGTTACACGTAAAACACAACTAAACTAACACAGAGAAGGTTCTCGTCTTACAGTCATTCATTTAGTGACCAAGTTGCAGCAGCATTGAAAAAAGTGACTTGTGACCATTTTTCAAACTTACGACTGCTGCAGCATCCCATTGGTCAAGTGATCAAAATTTGGATGCTTGGCAACTGGCATGGATTTATGATGATTGCAGTCTACTGGGGTCATGTAATCACCTTTCGCAATCTTCTGAGAAGCAAAGTCAATGGGGAAGCCAGATTCACTTAACAACCATGTTACTAACTTAACAATTGCAGTGATTCACTTAACAAGCGTGGCAAGGAAAGTCGTAAAATGGGGCAAAACAAAAATTGTCTTGCTTAGCAACAGAAATTTTGGGCTCAATTGTGGTTGTTAGTTGACAACTATTTATATATAATTTATTTCTTATACATGAACAATAGGTTATAATTTATATAGCATGACATTAAGAGTACAATCCATTATAGATCTCATGAAAAACATATTTGCTAACTTTAGCAGAACACTTCTTCAACCTAAATTGGTTGAATTATTCGAGGTTAGATTACTGCAATGCGCTCTACATGGGGCTGCCCTTGAAAAACATTCGGAAGCTTCAACTGGTCCAGAATGTGGCCGCGTGAGTTATTATGGGTGTACCTCGATGCACCCATGTAACACTTCTCCTGAGCGAGCTGCTCTGGCTTCCGGGTGCAATTCAAGGTGCTGGTTATGACCTTTAAAGCCCTTCATGGCTTAGGACCGGGTTATTTTTGAG
>JANHJO010003378.1:263294-276979 GCA_032468235.1 Pseudoxyrhopus heterurus | reverse complement strand
AACAGGGCATGCCGGCACAAGTATACTTCCCTTAAAGAAAAAAAAAACCCCGAGCAAGGCCGGGTAATCAGCTAGTATATATATATATATATCATGACGGTGACTCGCACTCTGTCAATGATTAAGCACATATGATATGATTGTTCGTTTGTCTTTTGTATTGTCTATGTATGTATTTTTATTATTGTAAATAAACTTTTTCTAAAAAAAAAAAGAAAAATATTTTTATGAACATGAAGCATCATCAATATTATAGGAAAATATAGTAGAAGTAAACACAAATGTGTCTTACATTACTAAAAAATAAAAACTCACCCACTTGGCAATTGGACACCCCTGGGAACTTTTTCCTTCTCTGCCTGTATACACCACTACCTCTATTCTTACAGCACTTCCTTTTGCTCCATACCTGCACAAAGGGAAACAGAAAAATAATTGATTAATAGATAATCAAAAGACAGCAACAGTTACTATGAGATCCATTCTGAATTGACTCTAAGACATTTCTGAAGGCAATACTCTCTGAAACAGACACATCTAATCCCTACCACAGGAGCATAACGTAACAAAATAAGTACAGATTAGATTTTTTAAACAACAAAGCATTAAACTCGAGGCATCACATGTTAGCACAAAGAGAAAGGCCTGATGTTGCCTCTAAAAATGACAGATTCTCTGTTTTTGAAGATCCTCAAAAACCTTAAGATTTAAGGGCAGTCACCAACATATCTTCTCAGGGACACGCAGTGCTCTAAAACAGCATGCTAGTGCACTTACAAACAGAAAGCTAAAATGAAAAGATAGAAATTTCAAGGAATTAAACTTCATGTATACATTTGAATAAATTTCTTCAACAGAAGACTTGAATACCTCTTACCTAATGATATCAGCTCCACTAGGTAAAGTATAGTACTGTAGATCAGGAAAGCAATTCCACAGGAAGTCGTTTATAGAGATTGGCTAGAATAACAAAATCTTGCAAGTCTGATTATTCTTTCCCCTTTTTTATATTGCAATGAATTAGGGAGGTGTCTACCTGAGCCACTTCCAAATTCTATCTCATTGTGACTTAGTAATGCTTCAACCCCTTTTTCCTAGGCAACAGATCGTGCGTATCTCTGTTAAGGACACCTTACTTACTCCTTAGCTGTAGCCCTCCAGCCTTGAAAATACTACCCAAGACGTTGTCATTACGTTTTTTAGAATATGAACAGGGTTATGGATCAACTTTCCCCAGCTTGGCTGGAAAATTATGATGAAGTCCACGCCCTCTTGAAGGATGCCTAAAAAACTAGAGGATTTCCAAGATCCATTCCAACATACAGAAAAGTCCTGTTTTCCCTGTCATGTTAGAAATCCTCCTTTTACTGCAAGTAAGAGACAGTTTTGTCTAGTGGTTAAGGCACCAGACGAGAAAGCAGGAGACCGAGAGTTCAAGTTCCATCGCCTAGAGTTATTTGTAAAAATAATAAGACGGGATACAAATAAATCAAATAAATAAGTATCCTGCAGTACTCAGATTGCTACTATGGCATCTGAGGTTTGCAACAATGCTCAAGAGGTTTTTTGTTGTTGTTGTTGTTGGTTTAAGAGGTGGGGGGAACTAAGCCCTTTCCACCCTGGACATCACTCTTTCACCCCTAAGACGCGGACAACGGCAAACCACCTCTGCAATCTTGATAAGAAAGCTTAAAGGACTTCTCCAGGCAGACACCAGGGGTTGGCACAGAGTCAAAAGCACTTCGCTCTCAAAAGTACACTGTGCCATGCAATAAGAGTTTACCATTTGCAGTTTGTGCAAATACCTGAACAATGTGCATAAGAACTGCTATCCAACTAACCATGTCCACTTTTAAGTCAATTAATAAAACTATTAATTGGTTAAAGCAATTCATTTATCAAAACAGTGGAGTTCCAATCAAAACATTTCACTAACCCAGCCAATCTTCAGTTTTCAGATTTATTCTCTGTAATTAGGACTACAAACACAGTCCAACATGGAGGGAAGCAAACTTTAGCTGAAACTGCCTTCCTTTAATCACCTCCTTTAAAAAATATTATTTATGCAATATCTATGCTACTTGACTCTCTAATGGGCAGTATAGATAAGTGGATTTTATTAATTCAGGTCCTTAATTAATTCCTAGGGGGCTGACAATAAAAAGAAATGGAAAAACAAATCCAAGAAAAATACAAAACACAAAGAAATCACAAGCAGCCCCAAAGATAAACATGGAAGCAAACCAGAAAAAGTGTCACAGAGCACAGAAGATAGACAAGATTACATCCAGGAAGATTTTAAGTCTTTGATTATAACCAATTTAGTAAAGAGAAAACTTCTTAACTGAATGATTCCAGAAACAGCCTTAGTGTTAGCTGCTGCTATTTGATCATCTTGCCCATAAATAAATGCTTACAGTTAGGATTTGTGGGATACCCCCGATCCCAATTTCAAATATAGGTAGACCTCAACTTTCAACCATTCGTTTAGCAAGTGTTCAAAGTTATGTTGGCACTGGGAAAAATGACTTGTGAGCAGTCCTCACACTTACAACCATTGTAAGATTTCTGGGTCATGTGATCCACCATTTTTGACCTTCTGAGCTGACTTCCAATAAGCAACAGGGAAAGCTGGGTCCACTAACCACTCTGTGAGTCATTTAACTCCAGAGGTGATTCACTGCACAACCATGGCAAAAAAAAGTTGTAAAATCAAACATGACTCACTTAACAATGGAAGTCCTGGTCGCAGTTGCGGCCGTACGTCTAGGGCTGCCTGCAGTGTTCCTAGTTACCTATGTTCTATGGCTTCTTTACACTTTCATTCCTCCTTGGTCTGTTCTGGGGCAGAAGCTGTTCTTTCAGATCTACATACCATAAATTATGCTGAATCCTCTTTCTTTCTTCTTTCTTTCTCTCTATCTTTAGTTTGATGCTACTATCAGAATTCCTGATGGTACCATTTGAAAATATGAGCAGGTGCTTTCAAACCAGGCTCTTGACCGAATGTTGCTGTCAGACAAATCTTTTTTACAAGAAACAATTCAAAGAATTGCATAACTTCTTCCATTTTAATCTTGCAACCCAAAGAAAAACAACTTTTTCTGTTCTGTCTCTACCATCTTTGCAAGTAGTTACTAAAGCTGAAAAAATGAGAAAACAGTAAAAATCCTGCTAGGCAGGAAGAGGCCAATGCCAAGTAAGAGCAAATATGCAATATGAATTTGGAAATGCAGGCATATTATTTGCAAAGGTTGCAATTCATTTTTTTTCTTTTCAAGTTCACACAGGGTTATCATCTAGCCACATGGTGCATTTAAATGTCCTTTTTTCTTGCTCTCCTTTTATACCCTGCTGTGTCCAATTTCTCCATCATTTCCCAGTTCCAGGTAAGCAACATGGTACTAAAGCAATCCTAAATGATGAGGAACATGCCATACCAGGTGGGCTGGACCTATGCAGAGTGGCAGAAAAGAATGGCATTGGTTCTACTATGCTGAAACAAATAAACACTGGAATCTTTTAACACAAGTTGCAGAAAAGTAAACAGAAGGTTTTTTTGTGAGTAAAGTTTCATCACAATCAAACTCTCCAAAATTACAGAAGCTAAGCAATTGGAGGGAAGAAAAACAAATTGCAGGAAAAACAAATCAGCAAGAAAATGAATGGGGAAATTGCAATGCAGATTGCCTTATGTGAAACAGATCTTTATGCAAGTGAAATGTATCTGATGTTAAATATTGCTAAAAATAGTTTATGATGTTGACAGCTTAAGTTACAGTTTTCGTATCACTTGCTCTGTTCATATTAAGCGTATTAATTTGAGCACGTCCCACAAGGAAGTGTCTTGTAATAGTGCAATGTCAGTCAAATTGTCTAAAATTTCATCCTGATTTGAGATTTCACCAGCTTCCAGAGGCCTCAGATTGGCTAATATGGTAACAAAATGCTGAACGAATCCAGGATGACTTTATCTACACTCACAAACATTTGAGTTACAAACTTTGACCAATACAAGCAAGCTTGTCCTCAACTCCAACTAAGAAGGTCCCAGAATCCAGGAAAAGGTTACTTTATGTGCACAAAATATGAACTTGCGAACAAAACAGACTTACAAACAGATGCTCAGCACATAACCTATTTGTAAGCAGAGCACTGTCTGTATACTACTAAATCTCTTGTGTCTGTTTGTTTGTAACCTTCAATTGGATGAAACGGTGCATCCTAGGGCAACAATATTTGAATCAACCTACATTAAATACCTCACTTACAGCAGGGGTCCCCAATCCCTGGGCTGTGGCCCATTACGAGGCCTTGGGTCTTTTGGTACCAGGCCATGAAAGTGATGGGCAAGCACACATGCATCCCTACTCACAAGCAGCAGGCAAGCCTGTGAGCTTGCCCACCGCTCTTGTGGAACCATCCCCTCCGCGTCCACCTGTCTGAAAAGGTTGGGGAACTCTGACTTACAGAATGTGTCCAAAATTTGGAACCACGACCCTGGAGAGACTGAAATCTGGCAAAGTTGCGGCCACTTCACTGTTGCCGTGGTGAGCCATAGTCAAGTAATAATCATTTCCAATGCTTCCTGTCAGCTTTCTACAAGGAAGGTCTGTGGGAAAGTTGGTAGGAAGTTGGAGATTGCTCCCATTCTCCCTGCTTTTTTGCCTGCCCCTGATCACTGTTTTTCTGTTTTGGTATTAGGTATTTAAATATCTCTGAAACGTTGGCCCAACTGTTCACAGGCTGTCAAATCAACTTTAAATCAATCTTTAAAGCAACTTTAAAGGTTAAATCAATCTCCCTCAATTGGTTCTCTGTGAATGTATTGAATTATACTGTAATTCATCTGGAAGGAACCAAATTGTAGAAGACAAGTTGAATGTTCTTGGAATTTAGATAAAGGCTATGAAGTCTATCTTTACAAAATATATCTAATGCACAAAGGGAATATGGGATTGGCAAATGTCTCCCACCTAGCACATTCCCAAAATTCAAGAATTTGTGCTTGTTCATTTGATTTAAAGTCACAACTCCAGAACAATTCTGGGTGGCATACACCTGCAGGGATACAATTTTCAACAGTTTGTTACACAGAGGATTGATGTTACTGAATAATAATGGGTACATGCATTTAAAAACTGGTTTTGATTATTTGATATTTATTCTCATAAGACCATGAAGGAATAAGTATAAGAACAACCTCCAAATCCATCCTAACCCTAACCCAACAATCAAGGTCCTCATTTTACTGACCTCAGAAGGATGGAAGGCTGAGTCACCCTTGAGCAGGTCAGGATCGAACTCCAGGCTACGCGGCAGAGTCAGCCTGTAATACTGCATTCTAACCATTGCGTCACCACGGCTGAACATATTTCAATATATTAAAGGATGGCAATGTGAATATGGGGAAGGGGGCCAAGTGAGACCTCTAGGCATTCCACACTTTCTCTCATTAGTGCAAAAGCAGAGCACTGACTAGACAAAAAAAATCCAAGGCTTATGATAGGAAAACCAGGGAGTGGGGAGAGATTTTGGTAGCCAACATCTTGTAGGAATGTAAGCCTGTAGGTACCCACCAGGCCTAGGTGCTCTGCTACAATTATAGCACTATGTGCAAAACAAAGGCTGAGTACCTAGATTATAATTTTAACAGCTTGTTGCAGGGATCATATCCGAATTTCCCCCATGAAATTCTCCCATAGTTCAGTCTTCAATTACCCTTAGCAACTTGATTACACCGCTTAGAAATTAATATGAAAGAGATGAATTCTCCACATCTGCATAAAGCATATCGTAACTTTCTACCCAATGCTAACAACCACTTAAAGGCAAATGAGAATATTCAAACTCATTTTCTAAAACAGACTCATACTTGCTATGAATAAATGTTCTAGTATATAGTATAGTTCATATACAAAGGCTATTGTTCAGATCCAACATAACAAAGCAAGCCCACCAAAGCATAACAAGAACACACCAGATATACAACTACTATCACCACCCATGTGTCAAATTGATTTTTATTTCTTAGCATTAACATTTATTTCCTCACCTGTCCTCCATTATTTCTCTGACTGCAGCAATATTTGGGCCCGTTCCAAGGTGCGTATAATATGGACCCTCATCCTTCTCTATAATTTGTTCTGCAAAAAAGAAGTTTTAAATAGCTGTTAAAAATATTGCACGAACATTCAGGAACAGTACTTAAATTCCTTAAATTAAACTGAGTCTCATTTGACTCAGCTTAACTATTCTATTAGCAATAAACAAGTAGTCCTCAACTTATGACCATTTGTTTGGAATTATAATAATGCTGAAAAAAGCATCATTATAACTTATGTAGGCACTTGCCAATATGCATGTATTTATGGCAGCTGCAGCGTCCTGTGTTGTAACCTTCTGAGGGGGCTCCTGACAAGCCCAGTCAATGTGAGGAACCAAATTCACTTGAAGACTGTGCAATTCGCTTAACAACTGTGGCAATTTGCTTAATAATGGCAGCAAAAAGATCATAAAATTAGATGTGCTTCACTTAATGAGCGCATCACTTAACAACAGAGGTTTTAGCCCAATTGTGGTCGTAAGTCAAGGACTATCTGTGAAACACTTCTGTTAGATAAAACTCATTATTATATAATTTTGGCATTGAAATGCTGGAATGGGATTAGCAACTGAGTCACACTTCAGCATGAACAAAGAGAGATTGTACTAACACTATCAACGTTGGTTATTAATTTAAAATTGGTAATACTGCCATAGAAGTAAATTCTGCAGGTGGTTGAATTTGTTATTTATCAAAAATACAGTTTTGAATTCTTCCTTTCACATTTAAAAATAAAATAAAATTAGACATTACAGAGTATTATGTTGCCACTGGAATTCAATGTGTTGGCCAATAACATATAGTAAGAGACCTATGGATTAAGGCTTAACTTCAGCATTAATAAATGCTGTTAGTCACAATTTCTGCATAATTCTGAACAAAATAAAACAATTCCTTTCCTTGTAAGCTGTGGAAAAGAAAGAAAGATAGTTGGGAATTTTACCAGCTCTGATTTCACAAATTGATAAAGCTCCACATTAACAGCTTTTAAATTTGAAGAAAATTCAAGAAATCCAGATAGTCAAGAAAGTATCTGCGCAGAATCTGGATAAATGTAGAGGATCTTCTTGTTACGGAGTAAAAATCATGAATTTTGGTATGTATAAATATTTGCAAGTTTTTGGGGAATTCTGAGGAAAAGAAAGGTTTTTAATAGAAGAGAATATCTGTAGCTCAGGGTTGAACTGTGCAGTTCTTGGTGTTCTCTGAGCTTTTTTTGCTTGCAGACGTTTCATTACCTGACTAGGCAACATGATCCGTACAGAAAGACAGAAAAGATTTCAAAATTCAACCATGCAAAAATAAACCACAGGAAACTTACCCACACAGTCACAGGTTGGAAAATTACTCTGTCCTTTCTTTGAAGGTGTATCAATTAAATTCTTTGTAGGGGTATCTAAGAATGTCATGGGAGATTCAAGAAAACTACTGAGTGTATTCTTTGTTGGAGAACATCTTAAGTTCCCAGTACCCTGTTGCTTTTCAGTCTCTAAAGTTCTTAATGTTGGAAATGTAGCTTCACTTACATGCTCCACATTTCTAAGAGTGTGCATGGTATCCCCAGGCAAGCCATCACCACCGTTACGAGGGATCAGTTGCCGATTTTGATCCTTTTGTTCCACACTGTCCTGTGGTTTAGCTTGACTTTCCTCGCAGATGTCACCATCAGCTCTCTGACTGAAGATCTGAGGAAAAGGACGCAGCTGAGGGATATTCATGGTTTGTTGTACCTGAGAATTCTTGCCTTTTTCTGTAAACATCTGCCCGTTTTCACTTCCTTGTCTTATGCAAAAGTCTGTTTTTAACTGAGGAACAGTCAACAGATTACTAGAAAGCAGGCCTCCACGTTGAAGAGCCCCCGTGACCCCACTCTGGCTGCTGGCGCCTTGTGCATCGCTAAAGCCGGTTGTTTTGAGGGGCTCTGGCACCATTTCACAGCCCAATGGCTTGTTTCTTATTTTGCCTTGTATTGAAGCCGGTAAAGGCCGATGGAATATTATCTGAGTTTTGGGAAGAAATAATACAGCTGGTTTTTGCTGGGATGACAAAGCACTCCGACTCCGCGCCTTCTTTCCTTTGGTTTTGGAAGATTTTTTCCCCAAGGCCGACAGCTTGGCATCTTGTGACGCAATGCGCCCAAGTCTGCGCAGTTTAGGTTTTTTCTGTATGTCCTGCAATTCACTATACTGGCATTCTTGCTGTAGCTGACTTGGTTGGTCTGGTACTACTTGAGGTTTCTTCTTCAATCTTTTGGCCCTCGGCACCGATTTCTCATTCTTCCGAGGTGGCTGCCTTTGCTTGACTAACGAGGAGCTGTAATTGTTCCTCCCAAATACCGATTGTTTCTTCTGCAATAGGCACTGATCCTGCTTATTCTTGGATTGCATATCGGGTGGTAATCGACCGAGAAGGGTTGTCGTTGCCTTCGGATTGGGGCTTGTTCTGCTCGATTCAATTATTGCTGCAAGTTGAGTTAATTGGTTGGCTACGTCTTCTTCGTCTTGGCTGTGAACAGAACTACTTTTTAAATTCAGGTTGTGAACAGCCTTTCCTTCCCATTTGCCAAGCGTCTCTCCTCTGTTCCACCACTGTCTGACGGTACTTGAGTTTTTGGAACATGGCCCGAGAGCAGTTTTATGATGAAGAGGACATTTCTTGGTAGCAATACCTGAATTTCCACCGGACGCTAAAGCAGAGAAAGGTCTGGTGTCTTTTGAGGCGCAATGCAACCTACGCAGTAAGTTAGATGGACCCGGAGATTTACTGGGGAACTCAGAAATAGCACCTTGAGCCTTGTAGAACAGACCCTTAGGGTGGATTCTCCTCTGTGAGGCAGGATGAGAAAAAAGCTGCTGATCTTTTTGCGGGCAAGTCCCTTTTATTACTTTCAGTGCAGATGATTTTAAGGGACATGGGTTATCCTTTTTGTAACTGTTCAGCAAATGCGACGTTTGCTGCTCTAAACCTTCTGGTTTAGCTGGTGAAGAATGGCCTAAAGGGGCCTCTGACAAACGTGTTAATGCCTCAATAGCTACCACCTGTTCCACAGTTAAATTTCTATTTTTAATCAGAGATAAAAAAGTTGACTGAAGTTGCAAATCTTCAGGTTGGGAATCCTTACTAGGAATATTTGAAGCACCATCATCAAGACAAGCACCCCTTTCAAGCACTGGAGTACAGGGTGGCTTGTCCTGCAAATGTAAAAGTGAAATGGTTTGCAATAGTGAGTTTTCGGCTTCCTGAATGGCATTTGGGTTTTCTGTCTGGTGGCCTACAACACAGTCCTTCTTTTCTGGAATAGCACCATATGTTCCAGTTGCCAAAGGGTAGATGCTGTTCAGCTGAGCCGCTTCACTCCAGGAGGCACTGGAGTTACTGTGATTGCAGCTGTTGGCCAGCTTTGCAGTAGTGTTCACATCCGCTTTTTTCAGCGTGCTCACATCTGATTTCAATGATGTGTCACATTCTGCTGGTGAATGCGGTAAGATTTTAATGCCATTTCTAGCTGTATGTGCAAATAACTTGGGGGCCTCATCTATTATGCTGGAAGAATAAACCAGTTTTGCGTCCTGTTCAAAATGTGTTAGGTTCTCATCCCTGGTTCCAGCGTTACAGAAATCTCCATTCACGTGGATGTTAAGTGACGGATTTTCATTCGGCACCCACTTCTCTGTTTCTAAGCCGGCCATACTTCCTTTTTCATTGGTCTGCACATCTTCCCAGGGCAGTGAGTAGTTTGCTTTCAACCTGTATTTTTCACCATGGCCATATGCAACATATTCCAGAAGCTCTGCTCTGCAGCCATTTACCAGTTTGCTTTTCAGATCTCCCTGCAAAACAGTACAAATATATTTTAGCAAATGCTGTTCACCATGGGATTTCATAAACACTAATTCTCATGCACAATACAGTGCAGAAAAAGTGGCAATATCGTATGAAGGTTTACAATGACTACCTGACTAGATGTATTTCAAAATAAGTGCTACCCAAGAGCAGATTCTAGAACAAGGTACCAACTGTTTCCTCCTAAGTAATTTATACTAAAATCAATAGGCTGTACAAAAAGCAATCACAATACTGACTACTAAAGATTTTTTTGTTTTGTATTTAAAAAGAGATAATACAATAACAACAGTTTCAAATAAAAGAAAGAGATGTTTGGTTTAGTAGTTAAGGCACCAGGCTAGAAACTGGGAGACGATGAATTCTAATCACTTTGAGTTATTTATTTAAAAAATGTAAACGTAGTATATGAATGAATGAACGAACGAACGAACAAATGAACATACGCTTTCTTTACTTTCTTTTTTCATGGAAAATGCTTAACTAAATGTGTATCTTTAGGTTAACCTGGTAGCCCACAATCTGAGGAAAACAACAATTCCGAGACACCAAGTCAGTATCAGAAAATGCAAAAAAGAGACGGAATACTTGTACTTAGTTCAAATAGAAAACATTGCAGAAATGTTTTCAGAAGCAAGAATAAATCTTTTGAATTGAACCAAGAAGTTAGTAATTGACAGTTTGAAGCTATGGGGTTTTATTTTTGTTTGCTACTTTTGACAATTATGAAAAGAAAAACCCTGAATGATGCTTCAAACAAGGACAAAGTAATCTTTGGCACACTGTATTATCATGCTTCTATCTAAGTAAGGTGGCCACAAAACAAAACCATTTGTAATATTAGGAGACTAAAAAATAAGACATCCATGAACAGGAATTGAAATTATACATTTCTCCAGCTTTAAAATTCAAAGCCAAACAACTGAGGCATTTACCCTGACTACATAACAAAATTATAGAATTACAGCTGCCTCAAATGAGCTGTTTCTCAAAATGAACTGGATATATTATTCCCACAATGTTAAGCTGCAACTATAAGTAACGCAAGCATGACTGTTAACCTTGGAAAGAATGCCATTTCATAAACTGGTAATGACCTGCAACATTAAAATATTGGCTTACAGAATGTTTCTTTTGGTTTTCCATTTTATGTGCCCTCAAAACCACAACAGGGGAAGGAAAGCCCAGCTTGCCAACTGGGTGTATAGGAGGAAAACAGAAGTTTCTGTATATTAAAATTTAATTCATAGAAGTGTCTCACAGCAATTCAAGACTTGTTTCTTATCATAGTCTGCTAGGAAAAAGAGAGTGTTGCGAGTGTATAATTTCTGCAGATTATTAAGAATAGGTTATTTTGCAAGCACTTTGGGTTTGAGCGCCATCAAAATAAAGGTAACTGAACTTTCTGAGGCTAATTTGGGTCACTGCATGCCAACTCTATGAATGAAAGCCAAGAAGACCAAAAATCCCAACATGTGTATATAGCAGGAGAGTCAAGGGTCAAAACTATTGTGCAGATGGCCAATTCCTAAAGCAACTCAGATTAATAATCATTGAAACCATACCAGTTCTCTCGAATAAGACTGCGTATTTGGCCCCATCGAAGTACCCTTTCAGTCTATAGTCTAGTGGTTGACTTCAATTTCTAGTAGACTTCTGTCTGAGCACAACAACAATACTGTTAACTGAGTCATTCAGTTCGAAAGTTGATATTCTCTCAGGTCTAAACTGAATAGCTTCTGCAAGTGAAACAAGATTTGCAAGAAAGAAGACAAAAAAAAAACCCAAGAAGCCATAATTCTACACAATTCTGGTTTCTTATTCTGTGAAAATTGGCCCAATGCATAAAACAGAGAAGGCTATACAACAGTAGTCAGGTAAAAAAATTATAAGTATTCATTTTATATGCAACAGCTGCCTCGTATGTATTATAAAAAGCATTGATAGCCATATTAGTGTTGTCCTCTACATGTGATGCATTTAATAATTCTCAAACAGCTTGGTCAACACATTTAGACAGATGGATTTAGAACAGCTAGCGAGAAAGCTTCATGTACAACATGTACAACTCAATCTCACTTTGATGATTAACAACTTTCAATATACAAATGCTTAACAGCTTTTAATTGTGTCTACTTTCTTCAGCAGATAAGTATCTTCTGAATTTCCAAATGAACATGTATTGTCCATTCACAGAAGGCAACAGAAAAGGTGAAGGTTTAACACAAATTTAGTTTTTAAAAAATTCTCCAAATACCTTCCAAATTATTTATTACGCCCACCAGTGATATTAATAGAGAGAGAGAGAGATGAGAACTTTTCATCAGAAACTGTATCCAAATTTTGTAACAGCTATCGTAGAAGAGGTGAAGTCCAAAGTAGAAAGCCAACTTTCTCAATCCAGGTAGAACTAGATAGAAGCGAATGTAAAATTACATTATGCCTGGAATTTTGCAGGAAAAACCTGCAGTGGACATTTATTTTTACTGGAATGGGGTGACATATGAAAATTTCCCATTTTTTCTTCAGCAAAGTCGTTATAAAAAAGTGGTCATGTGATTGCAGGATGTTACAAACGGCTGTAAATGCAGCCTGGCTGCTGATCTCCAAAGTGCGGTCACATGACCATGAAGACCATCAGAACTTGGAATCTGTTTTGTAAGTACCCCCAGTTGTAACTTTGAATGGTCACTAAGCAAACAACTGTAAATCGATGACTAACTATACATAGAAAAGTAAACCTACTTCCCCTTTTAAAACATTATTGAAGTTCTTCCTCTGGGTCCCGCAGTTAAAGCTCTGCCCCACACGCATATCATTTCTAACACAGACTACTGTAAACTTCTCTCTTCTTTGGTTGTCATCTTGGTTCCCTTCTTATCAAACATCCCTTAAAAACCCTAAGCTAGCTTTCTGTCCACTCCTGGATTCAAAACCCACCCCTGGTCTTATCATCAACCCTTCTCATGATCTTGGAGAATTGTTTATTTCAGAACAGAACAGAATAACAGAGTTGGAAGGGGCCTTGTAGGTCATCTAGTCCAGCCCTCAGCCCAAGCAGGAGACCCTACACCATTTGCCAATATCGGTGTCTTTCTCTCTTCTAGCACCAAGTCCCTGCCTAAATCACCTTCTTCTCTCTTCTTGCTGCTCTGTATGTTTGGGACTCTCTCCCAGAATACCTGAAAAAAAATCTATCTCCTTATTTCCTACCAAAAAAAATTTTTTTTAAAAAAAATCCTGTTATGTGAGTCTTCTGCCACAATTATCTTGTTCCCATATTTTACCGAAAGTAAGCTTTAGCATATACTCATTTAAAGAAAGCATTTTTATTTTCACCCTTGAGAAACAGTTTGGTCTAATGGTTAAGGCACCATGATAGAAACCAGGGGACCATCTTCGGCATGACAACCAGCTGGGTGTCTTTGGACCAGTCACTCTCTTTCAACCCATGATACAGTATAGGGTTGGGCAAGAAGCCTATTGTTACAACCAATGCAACAATACTCAACTGATCTGAAAAAAGTGGATTCTGCACTTGTTGGAAAATGCAAGGAAGAAAAAAAAATCTTATTTTTATTTTATTTTTGCCCTTGCCAGTACTCTCTTTCCCATAAACTAAATTTCACAATTTCAATTTCACAAATTTCACAATTTAAAATCAGCAGTTTGGCTGATCGAATCCCACCAGGCTCCAGGTTGACTCAGCCTTCCATCCTTCTGAGGTCGGTAAAAT
>JANHJO010003378.1:248735-262976 GCA_032468235.1 Pseudoxyrhopus heterurus | reverse complement strand
CTGATTCTGTAAACCGCTTAGAGAGAGCTGTAAAGCACTGATAAGCGGTATATAAATCTAATGCTATTGCTATATTCACAAATAGTATGTCTTCAATATAATTAGTATATTACAGTGCTTAATTGTTCTCTTTCTGCTTATATATACATATCTCATACTTTAAAATACCATTAATACAAGAAGAAAATTAGAGTCAGAATATCCCAGCATTTATTTAAATAGTTCTGGCTTTTGCTTGTATATTGCTTGTATTTATAGACCTCAAAATAGGGCATGCAGGATTTTTCCCCCAAATTTGTTTGGCAAAGAAAGAAACGGAGAATTAAATATAAATTATTGCAAGATGCTAAATAAAGAGGAAGGCAGGATTACCATATTTGAAATTGTACTTTGCAGATTGTTGTTTAGTGTAGATGAAAGAATGACTGACTTTGAAAAATAGATACGGGTTATTAGAATTGGAAAGACATGCTTAAAATTTGGATGGCAATGTTATTTGTGGTATGAAAAAGAATGTAGATTTTAAAAATCATTTTATTATATGTGATACACTTAGAGTTTGAAATAGATATAAAATAAAGGTTTTTTCCCCCTAACATACTTTTATTGTTATCACCCCTGGAAGCATCTTTAGAAGAGGAAATTATACTTAAACAAAATTGGTTAACTTATGTGGATGTACTGTCTTTCTCTGGAGAATTTAAGTTAAAAACAAGGGAACATCTGGGTTTCTAAGGTTATATATGTCATTGGTTCTCCTACGCCCAGCTAATAGAAAGATTAAAACTTGACAAGAACTATGATTTTGAAATTGGTAAGAATATGATGTGGAATTGTGTACAAATGATGCTCATATTATTGCTAAGATCTATACATTTTTACTGAAAATGGAAACAGGGTGAATAAGTTAAAGTGTATAATAAGGTAAGAATCTTATTTTGGATATAATATCTTGTAGGATCAATGGGAAAATATATGGAAGGATTGAAATTTACTTTGAACTTTAATCTTAAAGATTGCTTTTATAAAATTATGTATTGCTGGTATCTGACATCAGGTACCGTCAAAAATGTGTAATGGAATTTCAAATATTTGTTGGAAATGTAACTAATCTGAAGGTAACTTTTTTCATTTTTGGCAGACATATAATAAAGCTAGAAAATGTTGGGACCAAATATGTATTTTGATTTGAAAAAATTACAGTTGAAACTAGAGGTTTTTCTTTTGGGGTTAATGGACAAGCAAACTGAGAGATCTTATGGAACTTTATATATGATAACAACAGCAGGACTTTTATATGTGTAAAGGTGGTAGGATTTACAAATAAAGGCAATTCCTGATTTACAACCATTTGTTTATTAACCATTCAAAATTACAACGGCATTGAAAAAGTGACTTACGTCTGTTTTTCACAGCATCCCTATGGTCATATGATTAACATTCAGATGCATGGCAAATTATCATATTTATGAAGGTTGCAGTATCCTGGGGTCATGTAATCATCTTTTGCTATCTCCTCAGAAGCACAGTCAATGGGGAAGTCAGACTCACCTAACAACTGTGCTACTAGCTATACCAACTGTGGCGCTTCACTTCACAACCTGTGGCCAGAAAGGCTGTAAAATGAGGCAAAACCCACTGAACAACTATCTCGTTTAGCAACAGAAATTTGGGGCTCAATTTTGGTCGTAAGCGGAAGACTACCTGTACTTAACAATGGGAGAATGGATGATTAAACTGATGGGAATGATGGAAATGGCAAGATTGACAGCTTTGATTAAAATAAAAAATTGACTAATTTTAATTCTACTTGAAAACTATTCTTTGATTTTTGTGAGAAATGAAACTTTGATTTGGGGATTTGATGATTAGAAATACATGGGTTTGTAAAAGTAGCATAGACTATTGTTAATTTTAGAGTATCTTTTATCTATATCTGTGTCAAAGAATGCTGAAAGCCATGCTTTCTTTCTTTCGCTTTTTTCTGCATCTTTATCTTGCTTTTTCTCTGACCTTTTTTCCTATTTTCTTTTTATGGACATATTGCTGTGTAAGCTGCAAGATCAATTTAACACTATACTATGAGAGGTAAACTATATGTTTTCTTTATGATCTTTTTTATCTCTACAGTTAAGCTTTGCAAACCATTTTTTTAAATAACAATAGAAAGATTGAGGGCAACATTGATTCATTCATTTTTATCATATTCTCAACCAGCTTTCCAGTTTGTTCCAAGAAATACATACTTTCAAGAACAAATCTTCTCTATGTAGTCCTGCAATTTGATTTCTGCATTTCATTAGCTGTTTTATACAAGTCTGAAGAATTCCTTGAATGTGGGGAAACTCTCTCTTTCTCAAGCATGTGTGCACACAACAGTCACATTATGGAAGAGAAAAGCAATTCAAACAATTATAGTTAAGGTGGTGGTCATTAACAAGTTTATTACCAATTTACAACACCTACTAATGATCTTCAGAGTGGTGGATGATGCAACATCTAACTGCAGAAGCTGTATAATGCTCCATATATTTTATAATACAGGCCTATTAATTAATTCTGCAGGATTTAAAGATGCATAATCGGCCATTTAGGTATCTTTTGTCATAATCTTCACCAGGCTAGCATTTTCTTTTTATTGCAATTATTGTTCCATTTTATATTGTTCTATAATTAAATATTTGTCAAGCAGTTGTTCTTTTTGCACTGGTTGTCTGGTGCAGAAGATAACCATGTATTCTAGAAAGAAAGGTTAATTTTGGGATACAAGTCCATCTGAAACAGTCCTATCTTTTTATATTTCCATCTGACCCACTCCATAAGTTTCACTTGAAAACACCAGGCCCGAAAACACCGGGCCCAAAATCAACATATAAAAAATTAATTGCACACACAAAATTGCACACAAAAAGTGCAATTTTAAAATGTTGAAGGATAGAGAGATGCAAACCTATGACTCTTCACATTTTAAATTCATCTGAACAACTACTTTTCATTACAAAGGTGGCAGAAGAAATTGGGTAAAATAAGAGCTCATCTTACATTCAATCAATCAATCATATTTATTTTTGGTCAAAGACCAGCAAAATTGAAAAGAACAAATAAAACAGACTGAAGTAAATAAATATGATAAAAAAAATCACACTGATTGATCATCTTACATTCTGATCCTAATGTCAGGATAAGCGCCATTTTGTTTCAAATTTTTAATCCATTCAAACCTCTTAGAAACTTAACCATCATTTAGATATTCAGGGGCATAACTGCAACTCTTGGGGAACCTTTCTATATGCATACAAATAATAATTTATTTGACTCATAGTTCTACTCAAGAGAATCTCTTGATTTATATCATATAAATTCTACTGCTAATCTTACTGCTATATTAATTCACATTTCTTTTTCTGTGTCCATTATATCTACACAGATTTTTAAAATTATGCCTTTTATACATTAAAAAAACTTTAAAATGACATATATAACTTCAGAGAACATACAAATTTATTCTATACTTGCACTGAGATATCAATGCCTGGGGAGAGAGAATAGAACACTCACAGAGAAAAAAACATTCCAGGCCTTTCAATGCTACATGATTAGGGGGGGGAAACCGAACCAAGGTTCCAGTGTATATATTACTTATATTTACTATTTATATAATTTTTATTCTCTTGAGAAATTCTGAGAATTTGGGGTTCTAGTCAAAATTGCATCCTGAGGTATACACAGGATGTTTCCAATGCTCTCTCTCTCTCTCTCCCTCCCTCCCTCTCGTGTACAAATTCAAGACTGTGCACCATGCAATCAAAGCACAATTATTTCTGAATGTACATCACTACATTATCCTGATTGAAAATTCTCCAACATAAACAAAAGGCTTTATAAACATAAACTGAATGTTTTTTTTAATGTTATTGGGTAAGAAATTGAGATAAATAAAAAGACACTGCCTTTCAGGTATGTTTAAATTACGTCTGCTTTTACAGTCTTCACTGGATGCCTGTAATATCTTCATGTCAAAAATAAATTTGCTAGAAATACACCATTAATAGATGACAACATCATAGAATAAGTATATTCAAAATAAACTATGATTTTAATGTTTTTTGGAAACATGATCTGAAATATAAAAGATACTTCAGGCAAGTTAAATAACTAATCGGAATTTTTTTTTTAAGAAATGAAAATTAGGTATGGTAGATATTGTGTTGAAGAAGCCCTGAAAACCTAAGGCAAATCAGTCAGAATGAGAAGCATTTTTAAAATAATAAAAATGTGGATAAATGTTACAAATACATTGAGAATTGGGTTCTTGCATTTCTAAAGCTGTATATCCGATCATAAGACCTGGACCAGTTAAAGTGGGGGTCGGCAATGTACGGCTCTTTGGGCCCTCTCCTGAGTTCCCTGTCAGATGATCCCACCACTGGTTGGCCCCACCTCTCGCTCTCCCCTCACAGTCACTCCTCGCCTGCCCTGAAAAGGGAAGGGCGACGGTGGCAGATGGAGACTCGCTCCGTATTCCAGAGCGGGAGTGAAGCGCCCCTCTACTTGCCTCTTCTTGCAGCCCTTCTTGGTGCTGCACGCACCTCGGCCACTGGGGGAGATGAAGAAAATAAGAAAATAAAAAAAATAAGAAGAGAAAAGAAAATACTGGGAGCCACAAAACCTGGGTAGGCATGGCTGGGGTGGTCATGTGTGAATGGGAGTGAGTGATGTCGCATTGGCCACACCCACCCAAGTTTTGTGGCTCCTGGTGTTTTCTTTTCTGTGGGAAACAGGTCCAAATGGCTCTTTGAGTGTTTAAGATTGCAGACCCGAGTTAAAGCATTATGCTCATCCCAGTGATGGCAAACCTATGGCACACAGAGCTATGTCATCTGGCATGCCAGCCGTCACCCAGCCCAGCTCCACTGCGCATGCGCATAACCCCCGGGATTTCTAGCCGAAAAAGAGCCAAAAAACAGCTGTTTTTCGACTAGAAATCCCGTGGGTTGCGCACGCATGCGTGGGGGTAGCCCCCCCATGCATGCATGCGCACCCCCATTTTTTAGCCCTCCCAAAAGCTGAAAAACAGCTTTTTCCGGCTTTTTTTGGCTAGAAATCCGGGGGGGTGCACGCACATGTGTGGGGGGCCACGGAGGAGCCATATGTGGGGGCCCCGTGCATGCACGTGCACCCTTTAGCCCAAAAAAACAGCTGTTTTCGGCTCTGTTTTGGGCTAGAAATCCCAGGGGTTGTGCATGCAGGCGCGGGGGGTGGGCGCAGTGCATTGTGGGTGGATGGAATGTGGGAGCGCGCACGCGCAAGCGCGGCACAATTTGGCATGTGAACCAAAAAAGTTTCAACATCACTGTGCTCATCCTAACAAATTTCAATCAAGGCTAACTTATTCTTATTTTTTTCATTTAAGAAAATTTATATGGCCGTCCAACTCACTCTCAGTGACTCCAGGTGGCTCAAAAAGGATAAAAACCCAATAAAAAAAACAATAACACTCCACTCCCACCCCCTGGTGACAATCAAATGAGCCATTTGATGGGTTCCATCCCACTCTGGGTCTCCAAGCCAGTTGGCAAAACTACGCCTTCAAGACCTTGTCAGAGAATATCAAAGTAGGGGCCAATCTTATCTCCATGGGGATGATGTTCCACAGGGAGGGAGCCACCATAGAGAAAGCATTTCTTGGTCCTGCTAGATAGACCTCTTTAAGAGACGGGACATGTAACATTCCCTGCCTCTAAGCTTAAGTCCTTCAAATAACTTGGTCCCAAGCCATGTATGGCTTTGAAGGTGACAAGCAGCACCTTGAATTTATTTATTTTATTTATTTATTATGGGAATTTCTATACCGCCCTCTCCCGAGGGACTCAGGGCGGTTTACAAAAACAATTTACAGAAGCAAATTGGCAGCCAATGAATACATTTAAAATAGTTCTCTTGTTAAGCTTAAGATTTGTAGGAATTTATATTACTCTTTCCTAACCAGTTCAGAGACTTTTGATCAAAGAAATCTGGCACGCATATGTTGACATTTCTCTATGTACAATTTTAAATAGTCTCTCTTGGAAAGGCAAACCAAAGAAATTACATTTCATTTGTCCACCAGGGGGCAAAGCCTTATTGACAATATCTTCCTTTGGTCAAACTGTTTCATTTTAAACATTTTTGAGATTATTCTTGCAATTTTATGAAAGAAAAGTCAAGGTCAGTTTGAGGTGACTAATTCATACGGTTTTCTTGGCAGGTGAAGAAAATAGTTTGCCATTTATTTATTTTCTGGGATGCCTTTTCAACTTCCTACTTTAATTTACATTCCTGGGATTTCCTTCTGTCCTATCCAAGGATTGACAAAATGTAAGTGTAAGCTTTTTAGATCAGCTAAGATTGGCCAGATATTGCCATCTAGCAAGACCGGTAATTTATAATGGTGCCCAGGGATTGTAGGCTTCTGAGTGTATCGCACCTGGATCACTGAAGGGGACATCTATGCATAGAGCTACCTGTGTCTGGATTACTCTTCCAACAAATCAAATATTCTAATCTGTTCTTCCTGCATTAGAAGTTCAAATTACATTCCTCCATAAATTATCCTAACCTCTCACGAAGTTGGGGTGGAACAAGGGCAACGGTATTCAAAGAATATGTTATCGAAAACTGAATGTACACTCTGCATTCATTTAATAGATGCAGGGCATGAAATCATCTTAGAAAGAAAATCAACTACCACCAGCACAGCATCTAGGCTTTATTCTTAACACATAACGAAGTCCAATGAAACTGTCCCAAGGATCCTGCGAGGATGAAACAGACCAGCCAGTTTTGCACTGAGAAGCCTGGCACAGTGACAAGTCTAGCAAAGGGAAGAAACATGGGCCTTGACATCCACTTTAATGTAAGGCCACACCAGTCACAGAGAAGGTAATTTGTCATTTTAGATCCTCCAAAACTCGACTGGCTGGCTGGCTGCTGTGGTCACTGAGGAGTTTTTTCTCTCACAGAAGGAAGAACATAGATAGAGCCCGTGATTGTGATGCTGGGCAAAGAGAAGATAAGGAAACCCTTGTCGAAGTACTCTGTCCCGTGTGTCATTTTAACAGTGCAGTTAAGCTCCTTCCACAGCCTGTGCCAGCGTTTGAAGTCAAAAGGGTGTTTTTTCACACAGCAATTCATGTACGGGTTCATTCAGATCACTACTCCAGCTTCAAGGCTAGGAGGCAGAAAGTGAAGGACATGTTTTTTTGATAAGCTAGTTTTATCAAACAGCCGAAAGACTGTCATTCAAGTGGAAAACGAAGAACTACCAATTAAAATTTGAGAGGGAGGGAGGGAGAGTGAGAGAACACACAAACGAATAACAGCTACATAGTTCTAATCTTACGTTGTTTTCCCACCTACGGTCATGAGCATAATTCGTTCCATAACTTTGGTCACAACCTGATTTGGTTGTGACACGAAACTAATTTTGGAAATTTGGCGCTTACAAAAAAAAAAATTGGCGTGGAAGGGGAAATCAGCTGTGGGGAAAAAATTTGTGAATTTTTTGGTCGGAACCCAATTTGACTGTAGTCAGAAGCGTTTGTGACCAGAGGTTCTACTGTATGTACTTTATTGTACAGAAGCCAGCCATTTTTCAACAGGAGGAGGTGGTTGACATCTTACATTGTTACTGAAACTGTCTGCTCTGATTTCCCCTCGGAGCTTAGTCCCTCCACCTTCCTAGCTCTCCCCATCAGTCAGATGAAGGGATTATTAAAGTTGGATGAAGTGGTTGAGGTTAGCTCTCAAAAGTACTAAAAATGGATGTAGCTGTCAAACTCTGGGCCATTCTAAATGAGAAGGGCTCCTCATATTGCAGCTCCCTCTGTCATTAGACTAATAAATCTTATTCAATGGGAAATTTCTTGGATCTTAGGAGATACCTAACTCACACTGAGCAAAGAAGGTGGAACATTCGCCTATTTGTCCAGCAGAGATGCCAGTGCTTGGTACAGAACAACTGCTGATGTAGTGGCAACCACTGCTGAATCTTGGATCATGATAATACAAGAGCTAGTGCTTGTAGCAGATTCTGTCCCAACCGCTGGACAATCTAGTTTATTATCTTTGTTAACTGGTCCAACTGGCTCACTGCTAACGTCTACTACTGAAGCAAGGCACAGGTGACTCAATGCCCTGACAAAGCAGTTGCAAGGGGATCTGTGGTCATTTACTCTTCGAGTCAGAGCACAGCTATAAGATTACTTTATATAAGGTAAGTAATAAATTGCAGGACTTCACAGTCACAGCAATGAAGTCCTTAGTCCAGAAACTGAATCAAACACTTAAGCAGCTGACTGAAGACTTCAAGAACACATCATGGCTGGCTTTTACTGCAGACATGAAAGAAGTCACACAAAGAACATCAGCTGGCAGGATTCAAGATACGTGTGCATGTGTCTCAGTGTGTGGGTGCATATGTGTTTGTATGTGAATGAAAAGGGAAGAGAGAGAGACCTACTGACTAACCTATGGTTGAAATCCTAGAGCTTTTTCTCACCTTTTTGAAAAACAATGAATTTTAGCCATACTTTTCAATGCCCTGAAAGTTCATATCTGCCCAGTTGTTAGTTTAACTTTAATGTCTGTTCTGACAACTTTGGTTCTTATTATTATAACATAAAACTTTTTGTAGATTGCAGCTCATTTCATTAGATGCATCTTGTTTTTCCTGCAATAGATCAACACAATTTTTTTCTTGGAAATTAAACTAAAATTACCAAGGTAAAAGCCTTATAGAATGGGGAAATAATCTTAGAACACAACATCACAAACAACTTGCTTCTTATTAATATGGAGGTAGAAGAGATTAACCAAAGGGGTAACTGAGCTCTCATTAGGATTACTGAACAGAGAATTTGAGGTGGTGGCATTATCTAGGCAATGGATACAAATGCAAGAGGAATAAAAATCCAATCAAAAATAAAGAATATGGTCCCGAGGCTTTGAAGATATTGCTGATCTAAAAAGTAAGACTCCATAAAACACACCCCATTTGGGAGTATTTTAATGCTCATCAGTACTATGCTCATCAGTAAGATAAGGAAACACTGCTATGATCATGGTTCAATATTAAATGAAAATTAACCTGAAATAAACTTATTAAATAAGTATTATATGTGGTATCAAGTTATTATAAAAGCTTTATTCATTTCAGTACATAGGAATAGCTACATTGGTTACATTAGGCAGCAAGACTGCATTTATTAGGAATTATGATATATTAGGTTTTCTTAGTTACTGATTTACATCACAATGCAAATAAGAATGTAGGTTATTTAAATAAAACCCACCCTGCTTACAAAATCAAAATTACTGCATCCTATAAAAGTACTTTACATCATGTAAACTTAAGTATTACTTCAATAACTTTCAACAAATTATTGCTTTTTAAAATTTTATTTGCTGCTATTGCCATTAGTGGCTATAGATAGTTAACAGATATTCATATACAATAGTAATTACCAAAACCTAAGTAACAAAACTATTAAAAAAAACTTTGTAAGAACTTTTTAAAACAGAAAGTTTTAAGCCAGTTGAGTGCTAGCTTCAAATTCCAACACCAAATTTCACCATGGGGGAAAAATAGATTTTAGCTGCTGCTGTTAAGCAGATGTGTGGTGCCCCACTGAACATCTAAATATTAGGACAGATCACACAGATGTAGACATTCTTGCAAAACAAGGCCCAAATTACAGAAGTCTTCCCACATCATAAGAAGTGAAGACTTGAACTGTTCCTGGAAACTATCAGTAACCAGTGTAACCAATCCAGGGATGTGACATCTTACAGAAGCACTATTCATCATCTAAACTATTACATTTTAAGGTTGCATACTATCAGAATACTAATGGCACTTAGCATGAAATCCATGCATGATTCTTCTCATTTCCTAAACAATAAGGCCCCTCACAGAATAATTCCCAAAGGGCCAAGCAAAACTTTTCATTATCCAAATGACTAAAAAGGTGCCCAACACTAAAAGCAGTGCAATGTCTATTTTCCTCAAGCATCTAAAAAAATACCATAATCAATAGAATAAAAAACCATTTAAGAAATCCAAGTTGACAACTGGGTCATACTTCCTCTATCTCTTTCTTGGTACAGTTCATCCATCACACAATCAAGCTATTTAGAACAGAGTCTAAATCTGGATTGAATTTCTAGAGTTCCTGGAGAACAGAATTAGTGCTTTTTTCCACCAGCTTGCCTAACTAGGGATTACCAGACATTTGCTTATATTCATATTCTAGAATGCATTCTAAGAGCACAAGTCTTGTGCTAAGGTTATGGTTCAACTCAATTATTGCCCAATTATTAATGTTTTTTTCCATCTGGCTATTGCAAGAACACTGGATCCTTCCGAGGTTAGTAAAATGAGGACCCAGATCGTTGGTTGGTAAAATGAGGACCCAGATTGTTGGGGGCAATAGGCTGCGAGGACTGTAAAGCGGTATATAAATCTAAGAGCTATTGCTAGAATAAGACTAACCTAACAGTATCAACTGTGGGTTCATCCATTTATTCTATTATTTGTTTGTTTGCCTGTATCCTGCCTTCATTATTTTTTATTTAAGGCAACAAACATACCCCAAACACCTTCTTCCTCTTATTCTCCCTCAACCACAACCCTGTGAGGTGAGCTGGGCTGAGAGAGAATGACTGGCCAAAGGTCACCCAGCTGGCTCTCATGGCTAATGTGAGACTAGAACTCATGGTCTCACAATTTCTAGCCTGGTATCTTAACCACTAGACCAAATTTTAATTTTAAGACACCGTACTTATTATCAGGGGAATGTCAACTAATAGAAGACATTCCATCAGACCGACATTTCTACTGGAGAAGCTGCTGTGAGTAGATCATGACCTGGGTTTGAGTACCTGCTTTTCCAGTAGTTGCAAGAACTTACTCTAAATGGAATGGAGTCAACTGCAAAGAATTAACTTCAGCAATGTACTCACAGTTCCAATTACTATGTAACAAGGAAACCAAAGAGATTAATTTATCTAATTACTCATAATGGTTGTCATGTACAAAGCCTCAGTCACTAATAATATCGTACAAGGCTTATCAGCCCATCAATCCCACCACTTGAGATCAAATATTGCAAACAATGCCCCACTAGCAAGCGGATACAGGAAGCAAAAGCATGGGAACCAAAAGCAGAAACTCCTTCTTAAGGGGCATGGGATTGATTTATTCATTTGGGTTAGAAGGCCAACCAAGGTAGCAGAATTCATATCAATGGGGCTAAGGGGCTATAGGGATGACCTCTGTTTCCTTACAATCTTAGGAACCTCAGGGGTCATCTAGTCCAACCTCCTGCATTGTCTGTTCCACTGATTGAAAGCTTATACATTCAGGAAACTCTTGCAGTCTTTAACCCACTGGTCCTGGTCCTGGTCCTGCCCCCTCAAGGGACACAGAATGTCTACCTCCTCTTCTGCAGGAGAATTTTTCAGATATCCGGAGACTACTCTACCTAGCCCCCACCCAGCTTCTCTCCTGCAAGCTAAACATATCTAGAGAGTCAGTTTGGTGTAGCGTTTAAGGTGCAGGTCTAGAAATCAGGCGCTTGTCCCCCCTTAGGCATGAAAGCCAATTGGGTGACTTTGGGCAATTCATTCTCTCTCAGGCTAACCCACCTCACAGGGTTGTTGTTATGGGGAACAGGAGGAGAAAGAAGAAAATCAGGATAGGATAAAAATCTTATAAGTAAGAATACCCAGGTCATTTAATAATTTCTCGTAAGGTTGGGTTACCGTTAATCTCACTTCCTTGGAACTCCTCCTATGAATTTATTCACTTCTCTCCATGCTTTTTGGTGTTCAGAACCAGATACATTATTCTAAATCAGGGGTCTCCCAGTGGGAGTTGAAGTCCTCCAGGCTTAAAGTTGCCAAGGTTGGAGACCCCTGTTCTAAATGATGTCTCAACAGGACAAAGGAAAGTTAATTCACTTAATTACTATTTAGTTTGCTCTTTCTTGGTAGCAAAGCAAACTGTTGAATGAGAACAAGGAATCAATTGTTTTCTTCTTAAATTATTGTTTGTTGTTAGTATTAGAATATCTTAATGTATGTTTACTTGAAAATACCGTAAATGCACTGATTTTGACAAAACTTCAATTTAGGAGTGGACTGTAAATCAGTTTCTCAAATTAAAATATGAACAAAGTAAAGGTCAAATTTGAACACAGACCATACGAAGATTACTGTATATCTTTCAATAAATCAATCAAAAATCACAGCCCTAAGAGAACAAGTAAATGATCAAACTCGGAAAAGAATACAGTAAAAGCTACAAGATGTGTTAGAAATTTACATGAAGTATTTCCCAATTCTCACTGAAAATGGAACTCTGAAAATTTCAGTAATTAACAATAGTCTAATACATATTTACTTATGAGTCCCAGTGCACTTATTATATGTTATGCCTAAATAAGTCTGCACAAATTGCAGCCATGTCTTAAATTTTTAAAGAATATCTGCTTTGTATCTGTATTATCTTTACAGGCTATTTTGCCCAACGAATTATTTTCACAATTTTAAAACAATGATTTGCAAGTGGCAAGGGCAGCAAAATACTCATAACCGCTGTATTCCAGCACTTTAATAAAGTATCATTACCATAAGCAACTACTTTAATAGTCATTAGGATTTAAAGCCTTAAACTTAACGCAAGCTTCCAAGCAATCCATACCATGATGCTAGAGACCCAGGCAAACACCCCAATAAGAAAACGTAACAACAATTGGGCACGATACATTTTTACCGTCAAAGCGCTACACGAAACACCCTGGCCAAGAGTTAGAATTCTGTAAGGCTAGAATAACACGCAGCATGGGAGGGGCCCAAATTCTCTATTATGGGGTGGGGATTCCCCATCGTAAACAGGGATTTCCTCAGCACGTGTGCAGGAATTCCCTGAATCACTGAAAGAGAACAAGGTAGCCATTTATAGAGGTCAATTACGTGCATGCAAAGAACATGGAATACGTCCTGGGGTTTTCCCACTTGCTAGTTCTATGACTCCACAATATTTAAACATTTTCAGTTCGGCACTCATTTATTGAAGAAATGCCTTTTTAAGATTACTTACCGGTTTCAGACTGTAATTGTCTGAAACATGTCAACTTTACGGAAGGGGCGATTGATTTTACTGAACATAGCAAAATGAACATTAGCACAATTATTCAACATTCGGTTTAAAATAGGTGCAGCCTGGAAAGAAATTCATTTTGGGGGGATAGAGGCATCATTTCCACGGCTGCCCCTGAGCATATTTACTCAGCAGTCATTCTGAATTAATTCAGCAGGGCTTACTCCATCATAATCATCTTTACCACCACAGCCTTTATAGAAGAAGGAATATCAAGAACAGCTTGATTTTTAACTGGCAGTTTGTGCATTCAGTGTCAGATGGAGCACCATATCCCAGGGAAACCGAGAAATGTTGTGAGCTTTTCACATTTAGCTAAAAATACCAACATCTGGGAAGTCATGCCCCTTTTCTCATTCCATCCTAAGAGCCAGACCCATTTCTCTTAAAATGCGATTAATAAAACAAGCAATGGGGGTGGGAGGGGGGTAGGGTTTTTTTTTTTTTACCTTTGGAACTCTTCGCTTCCTTCTCTGAGGCCTTTTGTTTTCAGTTAGCACCTAAAGAAAGACATCAAATGGCAAAATAAACCCGGGTGAACAAGCCAGTCAAGTAAACAAAACCAGTTTTCCCCTTTTCTCGGAAGACTTCACGGGCGCACCACCACGCAGGACTTCTCCCGCGACTTAAAACGGGGGACCGAGCAAGTCAGCCGCGACACCGCGGGGAAAAGAGGGTTAACCAGGAAAGAGGTGGGGAAAAAAATAAAAATAAACAAACCACCTTTCCCCCAGCTCAAAAGTCGGGCTGAGGAAGGCTCGGCATTCTTCACGGCGAAAGCCACAGGGTAGCCATCTTGCTTCCTTCTGCAGAAAAGCCCTGTGCGGAGTGTGCACTTCTTCAGCGCGCTTTGGCAAAATTATGCTCATGGTGCTTCGCAGCCACAGCGGCCGCTCGGAGAGCGCAGCAAAACCTGCCTGCCAACGCTAGGGACGTGCTAGGCATGCCTCGCGATTATTATTACGCACACACACATCGGCGCGCGCGCGTACACACACACCCACAGACACACGGATAAGAAAAAGGGAGCGGGGGTGGGG
>JANHJO010003378.1:225112-239783 GCA_032468235.1 Pseudoxyrhopus heterurus | reverse complement strand
TTAGCCCTGAAAATTAGTTGACTCGAGTATAAGCCGAGGGTGGTTTTTTCCAGCCCTTTTTGAGGGCTGAAAAACTAGGCTTATACTCGAGTATATACAGTATTATTGATAATGGGTTACAAAAAGTTAGTGGATAATATAAACAAAATGGGAAGGATATAGAAAAGCAAGATCAAACTTTATAATAATGAAAACAATAAGAGGGGAAGGAGATGATTTATTGTGCCCCTATCTTAGTTTGGGAGTTTTCAGAGAATCAAGAAATATGGCAAAAGTAGATTAGGGCCATCGGGTTCATGGCACTGTTATAAGGATACCGTTAGAAGGATGGAATGCATGCTTCTTCCCACTCCTATGTGGAGAAGAATTTAATGCTTGTTAGGTGTGTTAAATCTATCAAAGGAATAACACACCTATTTTCTTTCATTTTTCCACCAAAACTTTGCAGAAAATCCTATCATACCATAATCTGGCATCACCAAAACCGGGCAGTACAATTCTGGAAGCACCCACAGCACAAACAAGTGCCTCAGGAGGTATGGACTGAAGTAAAGCCATTTTCTCCTATTCTTGCACTTTCAATCTTAATAAATGTTTTTCCTTTTGGTATTTTTTTCCCTGTCTAGATCCCTAATTTAGCACCTAAATCACATACTCCTTGAGGCTACCTGAGAAACCAGAACATTGTCTTAGCTTATAACACAATATGTCTTACAAATATAGTTTGTTCTAGCTTGTTAACACATTTCATAAAACGATCTAATGCAGTCTAATTCTTAACCTTGACAACTTGAAGATGTATGGACTTCAACTCCCAGAATTCCTTAGCCAACATGCTGGCTAGGGAATTCTGGGAGTTGAAGTCCACAAATACTCAAGTTGCCAAGCCTGAGAAAACACCAATCTAATATGAGTGGATATCCTACTGTATATACTTAATATCAGACACTTGGATGTGAGGCATTTTCAGCAAGATGAGCTTGCCTGGACTTGATTCAGTTTTACTCTGCTGAAAATACTGCATGAATTTCTGCATTTTATAATGTTTACAACCTTATCAGATTTTAACCAGTAATAAAATTAGCATTAATTCTACACCAAGTTTTAAAGCATCTGACTTTACAGAGAACTGAATGTTCACATATGTGGCTATTTTCAAATTTGAGTAAAAATGCATGATACTCTCAAATCCTACATCTTTACAACTGTAATTTGACAACAGCTTGTTTATGACACTCAGGATATTAGGAAAGATGAGGGCAACCATTCACAAACTACTTCAAGGGACTGACATACAATTTAGGACAGACAGCAAGACTGAATCACAGAAAGTGTGTGTGCTACTCTTATACTCTTCTTCTCAGATTGTTCAATCCTAAATTTGTATTGTTTTATTCCCTTGGCTTCAATAAAATTTTGCACCTGAAGAAAATAGGATGTGGGTGAGCAAGTAGGCATATTGACGGTGTGGACAAGATTTCTGGAAGATGCAGAATTTATAAATCTTTAAGGTGTATCCTAGATTTATATCAGCTCATAAAATTAACTAGGAAAAAGAAGCTGTCTCTCTGTAAGAGGTTAAGAATCCAAAACCTCTTCTACAATTAAAATGATACTGTAAAAAGTTAGCACCCACCCCTCTCCTAGTAGAATGAAATATTCTAGGAAATATTAAAAAGGCAGAATATTGTATTTCCCTGGATGAGAAAAGGAAAAAAATGTTTTTAAAGACAAAGCACCTCCCTTCAGCTCCAGGGTGATGGGATTAAGACATGGCCCTCCGGACATCATAGGATTAGCCCTCTACCCATTTCACCAAATGGCACCTGGGAAGATTACATCACCCAGCAAGATTCAATCAAGCTTGGGACTCAAGACAACCTACAAAATTACCCCTGCATGGCCCCATGGGAGTCTGACAACCAATCAGGATACATTTCTTGCCACAGGAACAGGAAGCAAGTTCAAAGCCCAACAGAGAGTATAAATCTTTCTCCCTCTCTCACCCATGTGCTTTTTTGTGTGTGGTCCTGTTCCACCATTAAAACCATCATTCCATGCAGTCTCCATGGTTTCAGTGTCTTTCTTCCCACTTGGAACTGAATTCAGATGGACATTTCCTCCAACAATATGTTCCTCATACGTAAGGAACAGGGATGGGTTTCTACCGGTTCACCCCAGCTCGGGCGAACCATTTGTTAAATTTAGCTACCAGTTCGCCTGAACTGTTTGTTAAATTTAGCTATCGGTTCAGTGAACTGGTAGTTGGGCCTACCCATCCATCCAAGCACTATAGCTTACGTTCATTTCCTTGTTTTGAAGCCCAGCTGATAGGCACGGCAGCGCGGATCAGCTGTTTTTTGGCTCTGCCGCGCCTCAGCTGTGTTTTGGCTCCAATGCGATACATGCACAGCGCATGTTTGTCACGCACACGCACGAAGCAAACCAGTTGTTAGATTGGTTCCCACCCCTGGTAAGGAAGTTTTACTTGAATTCAATTTGTATTTTCATTAGGGACTGTAATAAGGCAACATATATAATCATTTGGACTCAAATCTCTTTCACAGTATGGTTTGAACACTGACCATATTTTATTTGTTTGCCTGGTCAAATTGGCACCTTTGCAGTGACCCCTGAAGTTCTTCAAGGATATATTGTGTTTTACAAAAACTGTGCTTTGCAATCCCAATCAGGAATAATTATTGAAATTATAATCTTATGTAACAAAACATAACAGGGGGTAGCAGCTACAGAACACATAAGATCTGGAGTCTTGTAAATCTATCCAGATTGATTGTTTGCAGAATTGGCTGTGGTGTAGCTGAATTGGCTCTGGTGAAATTCTCTTTTTGTCTTATTATAGTTTATGATATTTTAACAGTAACTATGTAAGAGTTGGAAAGAACCTTGAAGGTCTTCTAGTCCAACCCCCTGCTCAAGCAGGAGACCTATACCATTCCAGACAAGTGGCTGTCCAATCTCTTCTTAAAAGCCTCCAGTGATGAAGCACCTACAACTTTTGGAGACAAGCCATTCACTAATTTAATTGTTCTCACTGTCAGGAAATTTCTCCTAAATTCTAGGTTGGATCTCTCTTTGATAAATTTCCATCTGTTACTTCTTGTTGTGCCCTCAAGTACTTGGAGAAAAGGTCAACCCCCTCTTCTGTGTGGCAGCCTCTCAAATACTGGAAGATTGCTATGAAGTTACCCCTAGTTCCTCTCTTTATTAGACTAGTTATACCCAGTTCATACAACTGTTAATTGTATGTTTTCCCCTAATCATCTTTGCTGCTCTTCTCTGCACTCTTTCTGGAGTCTCAACATCTTTTTTCCTTTTGTCATGACCAAAACTGGACATAGTACTCCAGGTGTTGTCTTACCAAAGTAGTATAAAGCAATACTAACCCTTCACGTGATCTTGATACTATCCCTATTTTATTTTTGTAAAGTTACTTATTTAAGAGGAGTGGTTATATAAATTATCTTAAGTAAATAAATACGTTGTTTGAAGGTGTACACTACTCTCAGTTATATGTTATGCGGGCAACAGTGTAAATTGATTGAATGAACAAATGAATTTTGGTTTATCGTAATGTCAAATGCACCCATGTAAAGTGGTATGACACTCCCATTCATGAATGGTCCTAGAGCTTTACAGGAAAGATTATTCTTTTCCATCAACCATTACAATCACAGTGAATTCAATTTGACAGACCCTACCCTTGCATCCTGCCAACAAAAGTATGTATAGTCAAGGCTATGGTTTGCCTAGTTGTAATTATGGCTGTGAAAGTTCGACCATAAGGAAGGCTGAGCATCAAAGAATTGAGGCTTTTGAACTCTGGTGCTGGAGAAGACTCTTGTGAGTCCCTTGGACTGCAAAGCGATCAAACCGGTCAGTCCTAGAGAAGATCAACCCTGACTGCTCTTTAGAAGGCCAGATTCTGAAGATGAAACTCAAATACTTTAGCCACCTCATGAGAAAGAAAGACTCACTGGAGAAGAGCCTAATGCTGGGAACGATTGAGGGCACAAGAAGAAAGGGACGACAGAGAATGAGGTGGCTGGATGGAGTCACTGAAGCAGTCGGTGCAAGCCTAAATGGTCTCCGGGGGATGGTAGAGGACAGGAAGGCCTGGAGGAACATTGTCCATGGGATCGCGATGGGTCAGGCATGACTTCACAACTAACAACAACAACAAACCCTTGCATTATCACAAGTGTTCTTTGAATACTGCCCAAGACATTAATAGCTTCTACAATGCTGAAGGAAACTCAGAATCAAATAAGTCTACATTTCCTGTCAGCTAAATAGCCTATCCAAGTGCAAGGAGGAAGAAATAGTTCCTCAGCAGAGACATGAAAAGATTAATATCAATATAGGAGCATATTTTTCCACCAAAATACTTCAGATTGAATTTAAACGACATCAAAGTTCAGGGATGCTCTCAGTCTTTCAAGCTCCTAGATCTGCTGTGAAACTTCTTTTGATATACAGGATTGATCTCCAGGGAACAGAAAAATTCAAAGTTCTGTTTGGCAACGGTAAAATAAACTAGAAAAGGAAACTAAAACCAGCTTCCCTTCTAACATTGTTGTCTGGGCTAAATGCTTCCTTCTGGTCTGGCCAATAGCTCCATCCTCTGGCTAAACTCAGAGGCAGCCTGGGTCTCTGCTTGACATCTCTGAGATGTCCCAGGCTTCCAATATGCCACAGAATCACATCTGATTCCCTTTTAAAGAAGCCCCAAAATACATAAATTCCTTCTGTTTGAAGAGAGCTGTTTTTACTGTGATAAATCACAACATTACACTGATCCATTTCAGAAAAAAAGATGAGAAATTAAATATATTTTCACCTCTTTTCAGTCTTTTGCATATTTCACTGTTTTGAGTTAGTTATAAAAGCAATGAAGATGCAGTAAAAACCAAATAAATAAATTTGTTCTGGTTACCAATCATATGGTATTTTATTATTTTACTTTTTTTAAAATTTCTGGTGACTAAATTATCATGATGTCAGAGGACTGGTTGTTAACTAACAGAAATAATCAAGGTGTTTTTTTTTTTAGCATAGAGTAATATTCAAAGGTGGGAAACATCTGTCTTTCCAGGTGGTGCTGTTCTATCTCTGCGCATAGCCAATGATGCAGTAAGCTGAAGTTGTAGTCCAGCAACACCTGGAAAGCTTTAGATTTCCCACCCTTGAATTGGTTGTAACAATACAGTAGAAAGGTCGCATTTCTGGGTATAACAGAAAATTTAGACTACGGCAAGAAGGGGGGGGAACCATGCAAGTAGTTATTTCAGTAACCATTCGAAGATATGAAAGGTACTGAAAAAAGTGGTTTTTAACTATTATTCACACTTATGACCATCATGATCCCCATGGACAGATGATCAAAATTTGGACACTTGGCATTTGGCACATGGCATTTATGATAGGTGCAGTGTACCGCACTCACGCGATCACCTTTTGCAACCTTCTGACAAGCGAAGTCAATGGGGAAGCCAGATTCACTTAACAATTGCAGTGATTCGCTTACAACTATGACAAGAAAAGCTCACTTAACTGTCTCACTGAGCAACATAAATTTTGGACTCAATTGTGGTCGTAAGTTAAGAACTACCTGCAATTCCAACAGGATAGATGGTGAAAGGAAGCATAATAGGGCAATTCTTTCTGCTTCCTCTGGAGCTACAGACTTGACAATGGAGCCCTGCTCTAAAAGACTACAAAACAACGGTTGTAAGACAAAATGTAAAAGGAAACAGAAAAGTTTTGAAATCAAGGCAGACAGTTTTCCTGAATGCACTCCATATTGGAAATGCACTAACATCTTGAAATAAATCCAACCAGCAACATTCAATTATTAGAATAGAACAGGATTATTCTCCAAAGCACCGGAGGGCAAGACAAGAAACAATGGTTGGAAACTAATCAGAGAGAGAAGCAACCTGGAACTAAGGAGAAGCTTCCTAACAGTGAGAACAATTAACCAGTGGAAGGGCTTGCCTTCAGAAATCATGGGCACTTCATCACTGGAGGTTTTTAAGAAGAGACTAGACAGTCATCTATCTGAAATAGAACAGGTTCTCCTGCTTGAGCAGGGGGCTGGACTAGAAGACCTCCAAGGTCCCTTCCAGCTCATTCATTCTATTCTATTCTAGAACAGAGTGAAGTGTTAACCATCTCCTTCAAAACATTAATCACAATTAAATACCAAGAGATATGTTGAATGATATTTGCTAACCAGGTATTCAACTGGCCACCTCTTTTGAAACTTCTGTTCTTAATTGCTCAAAAATTATGTGAAGTGCATTCTACTTAATGCCTGCTAACCTTGGCCCTATGCTGGCTGGGGATTTCTAGGAGTTGAAGTCCACAGGCCTTAAAGTGGCCAAGTTTGGACATCCCTGCTTTAAATAGTTTGATTTCAGTATACCTCATACCATCGGAAATCCAACCATTATTTCTCATTAAGGACAAACAGACTTCAGACACTTAAAATCAAATTCCAGTAATTCAAACATTATTGAAACAAATCTGTTTACCTCCGCAGGCTGCTTTGAGGGTGGAATGGACGGTGGGGGCTTCTTCAGTTCTTCACATTTTCTCTTTTTACATATCCGGTGGCTAGTTTTGCGTTTCCTACAGCAGCTACACTCTTCACAGTTAGTTTTCCGCAGACAAGGTTCACAAACTCCGCAGCGCCTTCTTTTTTTCTTTTCCAGCACGGGTTGCAAAGAGGCAAGGCACCCACCAGTTGGAGGTTCAAATAATAAAGGCTCGGACGCCACCACTGTGTTGGTGTCACATTTCTTGGGATCCTGGGGACAGTTTGTGTTTTTTCCATCTCTTCCCAGCTGCAGCAAGGGATCCGGATGCCTCGAAATGCACTTGTTAGATGGCTCTTTCCCCTCTCCTGTACCCAAGGGCAGCCTTGCATTAGGGGACTGTGAAAAAAACTCTTCAGACACTTCCCTGCTGACTGGGCTAGTGGTGTTTCTTTCTGGATTAAAGGGTGCAGAGGCTGGATCTAAACTGAATGTTTCTGCAGCAATCCTTTCAAGAGTCCGCTCAAGGTCATCCAAGATGAAATTACTCAAAGAAATGCTCGAAATCTGTTCACAGACTGACTGTTCATTTGGTTGCTCACAGCTATAGCAGGAAGAAGAATCAAGTGTTTGGTTGCTTGGCACCAGCGCCAGGTCTTCTGGTATAGCGGGGTCTCCTACAAGGTCCGGTTCTTTTAAGCAACCTTCTGATCCAGAGGCATATTGCAAACACTTCTCTTCTGCAAAAAGAGGCTCAGCATCTGGCTTGTTCAGGGGTTCCGGCAGCGCACACGGGTCATCCAGATGCAATTTTGAAATCAGTTCAGAGGTAATCAAAACGGCAGCATCGGATTCACAGGGATGTAGCACCATATCATGTCCAGTTTTGGAATGAGATTCCAGAGAAATCTCTGGACTTTTATTATGCAATGCCGGGTCTTGTTCTGAGGAAAGGCTCAACATGGAAAAGGAATGTGAGCAGAAATGTTCCGTGGGGACAGGAGGTAAATTCAGGTTACTCTTTGCATACGGTTCTACAGATGTCCCCAATTCATCTTCCTGTACCCTTAAAGTAGTGTCAAAGTCAAGGTGTAATTGATGGAGAAGAGGCTCAGACAAAATTTCATTTGAGGTATTAGTAAACAAATCTTCCAGGGCCTGCTCACTGGAAACAAATTCTTCACATCTGTGTTCTTCTTCTAGTATTCCTGAATCACAAGCATCTGTCACACCATTATTAGAAACAGAAAATTTTGAGGGGTGCATTATCCCTCTCTTTTTGGCTTGATTATCATCTACAGAGGACCAGCCTGCTCCCTGAGAACATGGGGCCTTGTCTCCTTTGGGAGAAGGTAATTCACTATTCAAGTTTAAATCTCGTGCAAAAGCTCTTGTAGTCTGTTCAACTTCTTTCCTTTCTAGTGCAGAGGAAATTCCTGATCTGGCTTTCTGTCTTTTTCTTGGGCCGCTCTTCTTAGCTTTTGTGATTGTCGGTGCTTGAAACAGCCTATGGGAAAATGGTTTCCTGCGGAGAGTCATGGAAAACCCACCGTAGCTCAAAGGAGGCTGGTTGTGGAAGAGAACATTATCGGTTAATTCCAGGTTCATCCAAGATGTTCCAGAAAAGGCTTTGGTTACACTGCTCCGGAGAAATCGGCATGGCGAACTTAATGGAGGTTTACGTCTTTGGGATTTTTTCTTGCCATCTTTCTGGTCTTCTATTAATTTTCTACAGCTTGTAGGACACTCTTTTTTTGAGGATTCTTTTTTGACATCTTTTATTCCTTGGCAAGATTTCTTTTTAACAGGACTAGGTTTCTTTTTGCTTATCTCCTCTTTTTTAATTAATTGTGAAGATCTGGCATCCCGGGCCATTTCTATCAAACTCTAGATGTGTCACTGGAATTAAGAGTTCATGGAGTCTTGCAAATGTTCTTCATTTCAGGAGAAGCCTGCACATTTGTCAGGACATTCTCTGTGTGGTACAGAGCTGAAATACAAAGAAAGAGCAATAAAGTATTGTGAAGAATTTGAGATTTCACACACAAGCTTTAAAACATTCACGTCACTTTTTATAATCTCTGTAGCTTTAACATCAAATTTGCAAGATGCATCAAAAGCTGCACAGACTGAGAATTAAGAGGAAAAGTGATATAGCTAGCAGCTTGCCTAAGGCACAGGGGCGCAAAATGGAGCAAGACAGTCCTGTTCATAGTTCGATTTGTTTAGCTCTATGCTATGGGATAATATTAAAAGTGGCACACGTTTTTTGGCAGCAAAGTCTGGAGGAAGCTGATTTTGTTTCCTCTGAAGATGGTGCCTTATTTTTTTGTAGTATTGTGTATGCTTTACTTTTTGAAGGCTTGTGTTTCCCCCAAATCTTAAGTATTGCTGGAGAACAAACAAAACAGAAGGTTAATCGGCACTGAATCCACTAAACACCAATATAAATGGAAAAGAAAAGCTTCCTCCCCCACTTTAAACTGACAAGCACTGAGTAGTGAAGCAAACAACATGAAGAGTTGCGACATCTCCTTTCTCTAAGATTTTCAAAGCAGTCTTGGTAAGTTTTAGAGATAAGAAATTGGAAGCCCCAAAACGTTTTGAAATACTGGTAGGAAGCACCACTAACTTCTACGCCCAACAACTACATACCACATGCTTTGCTTAATGGCATACCCACTATTTATTTTCCCCTGTTATGCCAAGAAGGCAATGCAGAAGATCTGCAGAACTTACAGAAATAGGTATCCAGAAGTAGCTCCTTGCTAAAGGAAAATTTCTATCTCTTCCCTGTTCCCCTCCTGGGCCTGGGACAATGTACAGTGCTTGCTATCTGTTAGTAAATATCCATCTCTGTTTAGTGACTCTTGGCTTATTCAAAATGTTCATTTCGTTGCTAGGTGTGACCAGGACTGGCCCAAACCATTTAAACCCCTTAAGGCAAAACATTAGGACTGTAGTTTCACTGTCACCAGACTTCTGCTTATCTCCATTTTAAGAACTTGCTGAGCAGAATTTCATTCATTTGCCCAGGACACTGAGTCATATGGATCAGATCTCTTGACTGGGAGAGAGAATACTGGTTGGTTGCAACCTCAGCTGACTTTCAGATAAAGATGTCTCTGTGTATGACTTTGAAAATCCCTTCATCAAGATATGTTTTTCTTGATGGTACAACCACTAGTGGCTTCGAAGGGAAGGAGTACAAATTAATGTGCTAATGAGAAAAAAAAATATATTCGGCAGCAGAGGGGTAAGCAAACTTATGGCCAGTTAAAAAAAACTGGAAGTATTGAGAGCATACCTTGGATACCTTTACAAAATGGTTGCTGGAGATAGCATGGCCTGCTCACAAAACGGCCGCCATTATGAATGCAGTCAACCACAAATCATCAATTAATCCTAAAGCAAAATATTGCTAAATTCTTCTCCTTTAGCCTCAAGGATGCTTTTTAACTCCTACTTTTCTCTCCTTTTTTTGAGCAATAAAGTATAGGGTGCAATCGCATTCCCCATTTTAAACTTCCTGTCATGTCTATGTGAGGTCCTGAGGAATTCTTGCAAATAAATTTACTGGTCGTTTGCTTTGCAGATATCATATTGGTATATCATTATTTTGATCCTTTTTTAAAATGTCAGGTTGGGTCCCAGATGTGCAGCTGCCAAAGGGAACCCGTTTGCATCTCTCTGCTCTAGCAAAGAACACCAAAATACCAGACTCTGCGTTAGTCAATTAGCTCTGCTCTTCACCTCTAGATTTGTTAGATACAAGATGGGCAGCAAATACATTTCCTAAATAAATAAATACATCCAGAGAAAGCTACCATCTTCAACACAGTGCCTATCAGATGGAAGTTCCCTTAACTCCCCTAATTTGGCATACAACAATTTCGTATTTCACAAATGAAGGCAAATATACATGTCCCAGGATAATGTTGCAGAATCCAATCTGGGTCAGTCACAGGAACCAGAGGTTTAGTCTTCCAAACTTTCAGCTCGTGCTGGAGCCCTCCTCAGGGAACTTTTCTCTAGCAGAGTGTGTTAGCACTTCTCTCTAGCACACACTCTGTTAGAGAGAGGTTCCCTGAGGATGGGCTCAGTACAAGTCCAAAAGCTCAGAAGATTAAACCTCTGGTCCTGACCCAAACTGGATCCTGCAATTTCATATCTAGCAGCCCACAATGACCATCCAATTTCCAATTATTTTACATCTTTTACATTGCTTGACGTCTGTTGCACAAGAGAACCTCAGAAGGTTCCTGAATTGTGATTTCCAGAAATGGCAAGGAACATCATGCAGTTATTTAGCCCCAGAGCAAATGCCTTATTGATAACTGATAAACATATCAATGCCATACTGACAACTGATAAACCTATCAAGATGAAAGCTAGCTTCCTGTCCAACCTGAATGTTCCAGGGGTATTTAAATTTGTTTTGGAATTTTGCAGTGGCTTATAGAGAAACCTGTGGTTTGTATGGGCTGCCTTTACATCTGTGCTCCTAAAACAGGGGTCTCCAAACTTAGCAACTTTAATATTTGTGGACTTCAACTCCCAGAATTCCTCAGGCTGGAATTCTCAGAATTCTGAGGTTTGAAGTCCACAAGTCTTTAAATTGCCACGTTTGGACTCCTGTTCTAGAACACTGCCCTCCAACCTTTAGGGCACTAGGGACCGGTTCCATGAAGAAAAAAATTTCTGTGGACTAGGGGGCATGGCTTTGTGTGCTGCCTGCATCCCACAGATGGGGCTTCCTTTGTTTGCACGGTCCAGTTGCTGGCATGCTACGGACCGGTGCTGGTCCACAGATGGGGGGTTGGGGACCCCTGTCCTAGAATATCTAGATAGAGAATCAGTTTCTCTTCTAGGTCCAAACTGCTCTGCATTTTTGCATGGACTTTCTATATCTATACAGTGTCACAGAGGTGCAGACTCCACTTATATGTTGATGCAGTTTTGCTCTATCTCTTATGAGACAGAATGATTTGTATTGGTAGCACACTGTTCTTCAGGAAGACAGGATTAACACTGGGCTAAAGGCTGCCTAGGGAATATTTCTGGTCTTAGGGCAGCTGCCAGTCAAAACCACACGGCAGTCAAAACCACACGGCTAAGCACTCAGCTAAGTGGAGCAACTGATTCATAGGACATAACATTACCAACAAAGAGATCTAAAAGGAACTTATTGGCTACAATTTCTGTTATATATGTTATATGATCGAATAAATTCCAACTAATTTGGAACGAAAATATTTATTCATAAGAAAACCAGTTTGCTCCAGACTAGAAACTGGGAGCCTGTGAGTTCTAGTCCTGCCTAAAGCATGAAAATAGAGGAAAACAAGAGGAGGAAAGAGCTATTTCTAAAAATAATAAAGGCAGAATAAAAAGTCTAAAATAAAAAATAAGTAATATCCAATTAATTCAGTGAGGCTTTCCCCCAAATCAATCTATCTATCTATCCATCCATCCAATTTCAATTTTATTCATTCGATAATTATCTATCAAATTACTTTTTTACATTTTTCAGCTGAAAAATGTTTTTCATTTAATCTGTTTACAATATAAAAGCAATTAGAAGAGGGACAACATAGACGCAATGGAAAAGAAAATTGGGGATTAAAAGACAACATTTTTTTTCTTGTAGGCCTTCAAAAATGCTTAAGGGGAAATGGTTTCTGAGTTGCCCTAAAGTACTTAGAAAAATTAAATACAGCCTGAATAGAAATAAAAATTGGATGCCAAAAGATATAGACAACCCAAGAACGGGAGTGTTGATTCTGAGAACAAGATGAAGAAATGATTGGTGTAACTATCACATTACTACTTCTATACACATGGTTTTTCTACTGGTCTAATCAGTACCCGAACTGGGAACCACTTAGAGAACTTTAAACAATATCCCTGAATAAGACAACAAACCTCTTTATCATTGTTCTCAAGAAATATGCATCCACATGCTCAAGGGGCCACCAAGAATCAACTTGACTCAGGGTTTTCAAATTTTTTCCCCAAAAAGTCTGGAAAGATTTCTTTCATACTCAGTCCAGCCAAGACAAGTTGTTTATATATTTCAACACCTTGATGAGGCCCCCTCAAGTATTGTGTAGATTTCAAACTGGCATTAACCTCTGCTAGAAAACCTAAGTGTACATGAAGCCTAATAGATTGGACTGCAGCCAATAAAACCATTTTTGAGGAATCCTTGTTGCTCTCTGAGCTTGGTTGGGAATCCTGGCAGGGCAGGCTACTGTACTATGTAGAGAGCAAAGGCCCCCCCCCCCCCACTACTCAGATAAGCAGGCATATATTCTGTAAAGATTTTGAGGCGAGTTGCCTGTTGTCACTAAATAACTACTAAGTAAGTGGAAACACGCAATTGCACATCAGCATTCTTAGAAATGACTGGCAGATTCTTTGGTAAATGTCTGTTACAGATAATCCTGGACTTGTAAACCACAATGAGCCCAAAATTTCCATTGTTAACCAAGGCAGTTGTTGAGTTTTGTCCCATTTTACTACCTTTTTGGCCACAGTTGTTAAGCGAATCGTTAAGTGAATAGTGCCACAGAGTCCTCAGGGAGTGGGCGGCCTATAAATTGAATAAATAATAATAATAAACTGTTAACCAAATCTGTCAATGTTCCCTCATTGACTTTGTTGGAAGCCGGCTGGGAAGTTTACAAATAGTGGTCCCATGACCCCGAGGATAGTGGAACTGTCATAAATACATGCCAGATGCCAAATGGCCGAATTTTGATCATGTGACCATGGGGATGCTCAACAGTCGCAAGTATAAAAACCAGTCATCAGTCACTTTTTTCAGGGCTGTTGTAATTTCAAACAGTCACTAAGCAAATTGTTGTGAGTTAAGAATACTTGTATTGAAACAATCCACTCCCTACTCTCCACAATGGATTTGTTGCGCAATACTTAAGAAAAACTTCACACATCTAGCCAAATATCAGCACTAAAGGGGGCCACTGACAAAAAGAGGGAGACCTTTCAAGTTGCCCACTTTATTCAAATATGCAGCCTGAAGGGTAATATCCAGAAATGCTATTGGCCATGCCCCCAGAAGACCCATTTCAACATTCAAGCAGCCGCAGGTCAGAAGCATTCAAAATATTTATGGCATTACTAAAATTACAGGTTATTCCAGATTGGACACCCCTCATGTAATCCAGCCAGCAACTGCACATTGCATGGAGGAATGCACACTTTCACCAAGGTGCAACAACCCTGAATGTTAAAGAAGGCAACTTTTTCTTGAAACTGTAATGCGCAAGAGGGAGCCAGACGCTAGAGAGAACTGTGATCGACCGCTGTTCCTCTGCACATTTGCTGGAGTGCTCAAGGAGACGCACATCCGTCACTCCTCCTGGGAATCTTTGCTGGCTGATGAAAGATGCAGTTGTGATAGAATAATTGTTGCAATTAATGAAACGCTTCCGCATCGCAACAAGAAACGCACATTTTGAAAAGCCGACCGCCTTCATTGGTCTCAAAAGCCGACTTTTTGGACTTTAAAGTTGCTCTCCCTCAACACCGCTGCCGAAGAAATCACGACGGCATGCGTCACCATGCCATGCACTGTATTTCTGCTGGATTCCTCAAAACCGATTCTCGCAAATCAATGGCTTGAAAGCTGCTCCCCCTTCTTCAGAGGAGGATCAAGAAAGAGCCCTTTTCTCGGCTCCGGAAAGTTCTCCACTCACTTCCTACCCCTCGTGCAGGACGAAGAAGCCGCAGCAGCGTTTAGGGAAGCAGAATTACAGTAAAGCCTTACGACTTGGCCACATGGTCTGCAAAAGGAACAAGGGCCGAAGGGGTGGAGGGCCAGGTCCCGAGGGAGGCGAGGCTGCCTGTCCTTCCCAACTGCTGCCTAGAAAGTGGGTGAAGATTCTCTCAGTCGTCCCTGGTAGAGTTGTCTGGAAGTTGAGTCATGATGGCAACTGGGCTTCTTTTTATTTGGGGGGGTTGGAGCCTTGGTTTGAAGTGGCCTCTTCAGTCTCAGCAAGTGGGATCCTCCTAAGCAACTTGCTCAGACTGAAGGAGCTACTTGGAGCAGCAGCAAAAGAAGCCCAATTGCAGTGACTCAACTTCCA
>JANHJO010003378.1:199933-211873 GCA_032468235.1 Pseudoxyrhopus heterurus | reverse complement strand
TTTTATATCATATTTGTTGTGAGCCGCCCAGAGTCCTTCGGGAGTTGGGCGGCATACAAATATAATAAAATAAATAAATAAATAAAACCTTTTGGGGTTGAGGGCCTCACAGAATTTTTAGTTGGCATTATTCCAGAAATCAGCAAGAGGTGCAGCACACAAACAATCATATTTTATTTCATCTGCTTTTAACTTTCGTTGGCATTAAATGAAGTCAATATGATTTATTTCCAGTCATGTATTTATGTGTCATGCATTTAACAGCCACTTGTATTGAAACTTACAATTTCATAATAATTTCCAAATGTTTCTAAGATTAAGCCATAATATGGTTGGTTTGTTATTGATTTGTTAATGTGCAATCATGATTTATTGCTTAATATTGAATACAGAACCTTCACTTTCCAGTAAAATCATGTCTTAGAGCAGCTAACACAAAGATTGTTGGGTGTAGTGTGATTACTGTATTTAAAAAATTATTATGGCATGTGGTGAGGAGTAATGAACTTTTATTTTTGATATGTTAAGAGTTTTTTCCACACTTCAAATGTAATCATTTTGTAGGTGATAAAGAACAGGCTTGGCATTTCTAGTCATATTCATCGATTAATGGCTGGATCCTTAGCAGGTACTCCTCTTCTTTTTCTTCATTCTCTTTTTCTCTCAGTGTATATGTATCCTTTTCTATAATTTCTACAATTGTGGGTTTTTTTAATTAATTAAAACCCAGCCTTAAAGTTTGTTTTAATCAGATAAAAAGTTAAAAAAAAGGTTTCCAGAAACATCCAAAATATACTGTAGGTAAAGGAACCATTGTAAAAGGTTTTGAAGACCAATACTGGGGCTTGAGAGTTTCTGGTTTCTTTCCATTTGTTACAGCTAGGAGAGGGAACAGGTATTTTTCAAGTTATGACTAATTCATTGACCTTTCAAACTTAGAATGAATGGAACTTACAACTAGTCCTCAAAATTCTGGCTGCCACACATCCCTGTGGTCATGTGATTGCAATTAACCACCTGGTGCTTAGGATGGTTGGGATGTCCCTTGGTCACCTGAACACTAAACCTTCCCTGTCAGGTTCCCGCATGCAAATTCATTGGGAAGCTGATAGGGGCGATTTCATGTCACTCCTGCAAGCTTCTCCCACTGCTTTTCTCTCGATGAGCTTTGCTTTGGAGCACAAGATCCAGGGATCTAATGCTACTCTGTAGCACTTCTCAACTGCCCATGCTCCATAGGGTGTATGCCCCACTGTACTCCTCTGCCTCCAGCTTTGTAGTGCCTGCCTGGGACCCCACATCACTTCCCCTTGCACTCCTTGCCTGGGACATTCACCTGTTCTTGCTTAACAACCCTCATGGTCCTGCGGTTATGACCGCAGATAGGATAATTCAGATGGCCATTGATAAGCGATGCAATCACTTGATGTTGTGCTGTATGACTGCATTGCTTAACAGTGGGAATTCTGGTCCCAATTGTTGTCATAACTCAAGGACCACCTGTAGGTTTATCAAAAATGAAATTGTTTTCGTTAGTGGCTACTTGTATACTTTTGGAAGCTCAAAGAACAAAACGGAATTGAGTTAAGATTTTCATGTTCTAATCAGAGATAAATTGCATCTAGTTTTACCTATGGTTACTGTAGCTACTAAAGTGATCAAACTAGATTCCTGGTTTGATTGTTTAAAAATATAGAGCTCAGGATGCATGTCTGTATCTCATTGCCACATTGTTAGTGTGTTGCATTCTAAGCTTGTCTATCGAGTGATTTATTCAGTTCAGTACACAAATTCTTGTATTAAAAGTGAGAAATGCCTACACTATTCATAGGTATTGGTGTGAACATTCTTCAGATAAACCATATACATTGTGATTATACTTCCACACTTTGGATGGAAATTGTTGGCCATAGTAACTTTTTTACAGCATGTGAAAATCTAACACAAAAGAATAGTTTTGTGTTAGATTTTAACACAAAACTTTTTGTGTTACGAAAAGTTTTACGAAAAGTTACTTATTGAAGTGTATGGACTGGATTGGAAAAGAAATAAGAAAAAAAGCAAGAGGGGATAAGAAATGGAAGCTATTGCAAAAGAAAGTTTAATTGCCAGTACCACAGCCATTTTACCTAATAAAGTGATGATAAAATATATCTAAAACAAATGGTAAATATCACGGCACCTAATAAATATGTGGAACGTCTCCATATTTGTAAGTACAGTGTAAGAACCAATGAGCACGAAGTGTGTATGGAGAATGAAAAATCCATTGAAATACTTTTCTATCTTCTGTGATGAATTTGATTTGTGGTGCTAGTGTAATTTTGCACTTTAAAAGAGTTGAGAAATGTTGGAAATTAGCTTTCTACAGTAGGTGCTTGCAAGACCAAACATAGGTAATGGAAGGCACTGAGTTTAAGAATTATCTGAGGAAAATGCCTTGAAAAGTCTATTGTAATGCGGCTGTTCAGATTGGCAAAGGTAAAACTTTATGGTGTGAACTTTCAACTCTGGATTTCCTGTGCCTTGTGTAATTCAAATCTGAGTAGTAACGCTTCATTGGTTAGGTAATTGCCTTTCAGTTTCCTTTAAGGAAATAAAAAGGTTGAAGCAGAGGGGGGAAAGCTTAATTTCAATTATTTAAAACATAAGTTCCTTATCCCCCATCACTTTCTAAAGGCATTTTAAGAAGAATTTAAGCTTTCCAAATGCAAAACAGAAAAAAGACACTGAACACTATTCCCCTTTATGCTAGCTTTTTTTTAAAAGTATTTTTAAGAAAGAAAACTTTTTGAAATTATCCTTTTGTAGGTCTACTGATTTGAGTAAAATGGAGTGTGATTTTGTGAGCAATCTAAATCACCCAATCCTTCAAGGGTCTGCATATTTTCCATGTGGACTATCCTCTTACTTTTAGTGTATTGCTTCCATCATTCTTATGTCTACAAATTTCTAAAACCTTTTTGACTTGGGTGTATGCTGATTTTATAAAATTATTAATTTTTGGAAGGTATAACAGCAGTGATCTGTACATACCCCCTTGATATGGTGAGAGCACGGCTGGCATTCCAAGTAAAAGGGGATCACAAGTACAGGGGAATTATTCATGCATTCAAGACCATTTACACGAAGGTAATTGTCTTTGCTTTTCTTCAGCATTATGGCTTTACAAATACCTGTTCATGTTTTGTAAGAGTTCTTGGCAGAAAACTGAGCAAGAAAAATGAATCTGCAAGCTCAGTGTATGTTTATAAAGGTAGCAAATAATAATAAAGCTGCTACTCTGTTTAATGTTTCTCCTATCCCAATTGGTGGTTTATGAGCACTTGATGGATGAAATGTGTATATTTTTAATGAAAGGAGAACAGTGACCGACTATACCAAATCAAAGGGGTTCTTAAAATGACCTGTGATATTTACAGAATTTACAAAATAAAGCAGTAATACCTAGTACAAAGAAATAAGTTGGAAAAACGGCAAATGGCAAATCAAAACAAGTAAAAGAATGCAATTGTGAAAACTTCATTGCTCTGAAAGAGAACCAACTTAACTTTTCTTCAACTCGGAATCTGAGCATACATTTCTCTGGTGAACAGTAGCAGAGCAGTTGGGCAACTGGGGGGGGGGGAATTGACTCCCAAAGCAAAGCCTGGACTAATGAATACAACTGCCCAGTTTGGTCAGTTCTACTGTCCTGCACTGTTATTTTCATAGGCTGTACATGAAATAGGCACCCAATTAGGGTGCCTTTCTTAAATTGGAGAAGCCAGCTGGGGAATTCTGGGAGTTGAAGTCTGCCAGGCTTAAAGTTGCCAAGGTTGGAGACCCCTGATCAATGGGATCCAAACTTTGCTTAATGCTTATTTTTAAAAATTAGGTCTCTGCCTATATAGCTCTGGATAATAAGAGATACCATGGGGGTTGGTGATATAGGGGGGGGGATGTGAGAGGCCTACATGAGTTGGGGAGGGTGTGAAAGATGGCAGGAATAGTTGTGACCAACCAGTTATAGGTTGACTACTTGTAGTGTATCTAATTTGGACGCCATGTGCTCTAGTTATTAGAAAAGAGAAAAATGGAAAGTAGAAAACAAATTATCGTGTTATTTTTTATTGTCAGATTGTGGGTAGACAAAATTTTCTGATACCTGAATTAAATCAGTTCTAGTATAGTGAGGGGTGAAAGATCTTTGGTAAAGGTATGCTTTCGAGTCAAAAATGTTCTGGTGAAAATATATGAATTGGCTGCTTTTAATCAGGTCTGCCCAATAGATTCCTCGGATGTCTATAGCTTCCAGTACACATTGGTCATGATGGGTGAAAATTAGGAGCGTTGTAACCATATATATGCATACATGTCAGGGTGGGGAGGGAAGGATAACTGTATTTATCCAACTTTTGACATGTACTATAAATGCAATTAGACTTAAGAGTAAAGGAATACGTTTCTCATTTTAGGAAGATCTTGCAACCTTGTACTGAAATGGTAAGATTGATATGGTAGCTTAATAAGTTGTATTGAAAGATACAGGATAAAGTCAATTTTTATTTTGGTGGCATTTTTGTGCTTGCATGTGCCTTCACAGCTACTTTGAAGTGGCTGTGCATGCACATACATGTGCAGACAGCCAAAGGCAGTTGTGAAAAAAGTTGTGACTGCTTTAGTGATTCTAGCTGCCGTGTAGGACATCTCTTTCAAATAATTTGCATAGTCCTGGAATATAATATATGGAAAAAAAAGGAAGTTAGAGCTTTCTTCTCAAAACTTTCCTGTATTCATATGTATAATTCTCCTAAATTTATTTATTTTTCTGTTTTCTTGCTGTTATTGGCTTTTGCCAAAGGAAGGTGGTATGCAAGGATTTTATCGTGGACTTATGCCAACAATAGTCGGAATGGCTCCATATGCGGGTAAGTACAACTTGAACATGATTGCTTTTTGCTGAGCCTCTTTAGGTTTAATTTTGATTTGAAAACTGTTTACTTCCTTTAAAATAAAAAATACTTTTCACACATGAACAATTAAAGGAAGGAACTGCTAGAAATGAAGTTTGGTCATAGTGCATGATGATTTACCTTTCTGTTGTCTTTTCCAATATTTTTAAATTTGTTGGATGTGCTCTCAATTCAGGCAGTTCCATAAATTGAAAGTCATCTACTAAAACATTTTCTATTGTTGACTCTAATCACAGATGTCTGTATTTTAAAAAATCAAAATCAAAATGACATTTAAAATAACTATATGCTTATCTTTGATTTTTAGCAATACTGTTGACATATTACTTATCCTTTCTGCAGTATACTGTTGATGATGTCACAATGGCAATCACTGTGGTGTCATCATTGCAGTTGCCTCCTTTATATACGTATGTCCCAACATCTGCATAAAGTAAATCACAGCATTTATGTGATAAAGTTGTGACGTGTTACTTGCTTTTTGAGATCCATGATTCTAGATAATTATAGGCCTAATCTCTTTGTTTGCCTCAGTAATACTATTCTGATATATGGTGTCGATCTTTGGTCAGAAATTATTTAATCTTGACTATGATTTCTAAATGTTTCCTTGTCTCCTTTCTCCCTTCACTAATGGGGAAGATTCTATCTAATCTAAAGGATAGACTGAAAACTATTAGCTGGGAACTATATCATTTTCTTTTCTTTTTCTTTTGTTTTCTCTTTTCTTGAAGGATTTCATATTCCTTTTTTTAATGCATATGCACACATTCTTCAGAATTTCCACAACACAATATAGTTTTCTTGGCATATGGCTTGGGTTGTTCTTAGTTGGATTTTTTGTCAGTTGCAGTAGAAGTCATAATCCAAATCTAACAAAATGTTGATTTTCAATTACATTCTATCTCTGTATATGTTTTAATTAGTTTAAATGTTGAAATTCTGGTTTGGGTTTGCACTTTGAACCCGTTATGATTGAGGGATGTATATATGTTCTTTTTTCAACTTTGCTAGTGATCTACACTAATTAAATCCTAGAGGTTTAGCTCAGCACTAAATTCTTAATGCTTTCAGTATTTCTGTAAGCATCTTAAGTCCTCTTGGTTTACTGTTGCTTAGACTATTCTGTTTCTTTAGTTTTAATCATGAATGCTATTTTAAATTGTTTTTGTTTTTTTAAAGTCATTTTTATTGCAGCCATATTTTAGTACTCTGTAGATCAGAAGTTTCTTTATTGTAAGGAGTTAATGTCCAAGATAATGGTAAACACAAGGACAATATTATGTAAAGAAAGAGAATTACTGTAACATAGGAACCTTTTTAAAAGGATTCTTTTCAAAAGGAATTTTTTTCTGATAACTTTCTAATATAGGGCATAGTGCATTCATTTGTGAGGGATTGTTATGTCTTTCTGGCAGTCTGTAACATTCAAGTAATTATGTTGCCCATATACCAGAATATGTCAGGTATATATCAAGACTGTCAGCTATAAGTGATCAATAAAAACCAAGTTTGAAAAAAATGGAGACAATGTCATGGTATATTTGATGATCAAACTAAAATTTAGGACTTAAATAATGGATATATAATGGAACAGAGTTTGGCACATGCACTACTGTTAGTAGATTTACCGTAAACGAGCTCATTCTTTGGCTGAATTGTGCCTATAGCATCTATGCAGTTTGTTGTTGAGGTAATGTTTCAATTAAAGATAAATTTTTTCCTTTCAGGTTTCTCATTTTTTACCTTTGGTACCTTAAAGAGTGTGGGACTTGCTCAAGCGCCTACCCTGCTTGGGAGGCCTTGCTTAGATAATCCTGATGTCTTAGTTTTGAAAACTCATGTAAATTTGCTGTGTGGTGGCATAGCTGGAGCCATAGCACAAACAATATCGTAAGTTATTCTAGTATTTTACTGCACTTAATGAAGTAATGTTAGGATAGCTTGCATTAGGAATTTTATTTCCTTCCACCTTTAGAAATCATGAAATATAACATCATTTAACTTTCCGTCTGCAAAGAAAGCTCACTGTACAGGTTAAAAAAGTAGGCAACTAGCAGAACTCCCAAGACAAGAATTTTTCAGTTTCTGTCTTCAATATCCTCAGAAGAAGAGCTGTAGCTCTTAAGTTCTGCCCTGGAGGCCATTTCTCTAAAATCAGTTTAAGGGATTATTTTGCTTATGTGTAACAAAGCCCCCAATCTGCTGTTTTCCGTGTCAGTTTATATGAGGTTTGTGTGTAAATAGTATTACTCCAGATGCATTTTGAAAAATTGTAGCCTTAATACAACTACAATGCAGGATAGGGCTGTATTTGTCAAACTAGTACATTGGAAGAGAACACTTGAATGCCACCAGAACACCAATGGTTACAGTAGAAAGAAAGCTATGGTAAAAAATACATACTTATCATAATTATAATTTAACATGGTTTGAATTAATGAAAGTACTGGAGGAAGATATATAGTGCATATTGTGCCAACTCAGTTATACCTTGGCTTTTCTCTGCTAAAACTGACATGGCTACTTACTTTTCATTTTGTAAGACAACAAATAGATAAATTTAAAAATGAAATTTATGAGTGGCTCTGACCACCTATTGAGACGCATGATTAAACAGAATTAAACATTTAAGAAAAAAGATCAAACATAGCTGAAAACAAGTTCTCTTTCATACAGCTTTAGCATGTAACCTCCATTTTTTCTTGGTTTTCAAATTTAAATAATTCAATTTACACTTAGCAGCTGGGCTAAATGCTTATAATTCAAATATCTAAGTATAGTGTTCTGCTGATATCAGTGAAAAACCATGTCTTTTTAACTGTTATTGAAATCAAAGGAAAGGAAACACTTTCTGATTTTTGGATTACGATCTTTTGGGGTTTACTTCAAACAATTCATACAATTTTGGGGGTTGATGGCATCAGTCCAGAATTAATATTACTACTAGGTCATTCTTACGTGATAGCCAATTTTTACAAAAAAGATTTAGACTGTTATATAAAATTTCTTAAGGGTTAAAGTTTTTCATTTTCTTTATCATTTTTTAAAATTTAAAGTTTCATATGAAACATGTGATACTGCCTGAAGAAATTATTCCTGGCAGTTCAAGTACCTGAAAGTGCCACAAAATAAAACGTGCCAAAGCATGATTTATTTTGAATACAATGAACATATCATTTTCTAAAATCTTACACTAAAAGCCTTAGTGTTTCTTATTTTATGGATTCTCCTAATTCATTTGTTTTCAATTGCAGTTTGGTATTCTGTCCATTATGATAGCCACTTTAGCACTGCTTTTGGTAAGAAATGTGAGATACATGCTTAATAAAAATGAAATAATTGGGATTCCTCTCATTTTTCTTAGAAAGCATTGTTTCATTGTTCTCCAGCGAATTATATTCTTAATATGCAGAAAGATACAGTCCCAAATATTTCAGCATGGCTGTTAAAAAAAAAATTAATAACAAATGTTGGATACTTAACTTTGGCATAGAATTTCTGCTGCCAGCCAGAGAAGATAATTCTGACAAGGTTGGCTCCTAATCTGACCCAATATAAGGCAGCTTTGTATTTTCCACATGTAGTCTTTTAATTGTTATTTTGTAGTACAAATAGTTGCACTGTGATATTTGTAACTGCCATGAAAGAAAATGCTTTTTCACTTCCCCAGATACCCTCTAGATGTCACTCGTAGACGAATGCAGTTGGGAGCCATACTTCCTGATTCTGAAAAATGTTGGTAGGTTTCATCTCTTGGACTAAACATGTGCCTGAAATAAAATTACCCACTGTATCATATTGGCTCTAAAACATTAACAATGTCTTTTTGTTCTTGGTTCATGTGTATTATATAATTGGCAAGGTAAGCATAAGCATTTATAGCTGTGCAGGCATCAATTTAGGCCCAGAAATCAGCTGATTTGAGGCCGAAAACGGGCCGATTTTGGCCCGAAAACGGCCAGTTTTCAGTCCCAAATCGGCCCGTCTCTGGGCCTAAATCAGCTGATTTTCGGGCCTAAATTAATGCCTGCGCAGGCGCACTGCACAGGCATCAATTTAGGCTTGAAAACCGGCTGATTAGTATAAGCCGACTCCAGTATAAGCGCTGATCGGCTTATACTCGGGTCAATAATTTTACCCAGGTTTCCTGGGTAAAATTAGGACCTCGGCTTATACTCGGGTCGGCTTATACTCGAGTATACGGTATATGTAGTGGGTACTATAAAATTCCCTCTGGGAACATTGTGGGCCGTTTCAGTGATTACTTGAAGAAATATTTGGTCAGAAACGTTGTTCCCCTGTAGAATTTGTGGTCCTGTTTCCCTGGACCAACATGTTGTGTTCATCACAGGGCTATAATAGTTTTTCCTATACTTGAAAGGACCTGATTTGCTATTTCTGCCTGTATTAAGATGATAACTTGGGAAAGTAGACATAGTTTAATTACCATATATGCCACTCTTTTTTTTTGGAAGGATCTGGGCTATGCTATTAGTACTGTTACACTAATAAATACTTCTAGGAAATGGGAGGAAAACTCTGCATATTATTAGGAATCTTACAATTGGCCTTTCAAAGCAATGCCTTGTTATTTTATATTTCTTTCCTTGCCTCCAGTATTACATTTTTCCTCTTCACCCTCCAAATGTCACCTGTTACTGACATTTTTACTTAGGTTTTTTTTTTTTTAACACTCTGATGTCCTCCCTTTTCGCAGTGCCTTGCTTCATTCTAAGCATAATGCGATTTACAAATTTATGACGTCTCGTGAACTTTTCAATCTCGGCTGATTCTGTTTTTCATAGAGACGTATTTAGATTTGTTTATGGCAAGCAGTGAAAAATCTAGGCAATGGAAATAAAAGAAAGTAGGTTGGATGGAATCGGTGTGCTGAGGTTTACACCTGAAATTGGCCCATCCACGCACATAAATGTGGCAATCACTTAGGAATGGGATGCCTGTGGGAGTTAGCACCATTAATAATCCCACTTTTATTAGTAGAACATCAATTCCTTTCATCTTTTTTATCTATCTTGGCAACCCTCCAAGTAAAGCAGTTTTTAATGTGCCAATGCAGTGTGTGTGTGTGTGTGTGTGTTCTTTTAAACTTTTAAAAGAACCGTTGGATACGAGATGGGCTGCAAATCAATTATAAACAAACAAACAAGAAGATAAACATTAATGCAAACTAATATAGTGGAAGGGAGGAGCAAGGAAAAACAAATCAAGCAAAAAGCAAAAAGTGCAAGAAGAAAAGTTGAAGAAAAGTAGAAAAGAAAGAAAGAAAAGGATATAAAGAGACGACTCCCTGATATTCTTCACAGCAGTTATAAGTACATTTTAACCTCCCTCTTTCTCTCTCTCTCTCTTTCGAATGTTACATCAGAGTAAAACGGTTTGCTCAGGATTCTACCGTAGTTCTTCAGAAGGGGAAACTGAGCCACCGAGAGTTTGATCTGTTGTGTCTCCCAGAAGAAGACACACCTTTCCATCTGGAATTTACCCTCCCACACCAAATTATTTCCCAAAGCAAAGAACTGAGTCAGAATCCACTTTGCTTTGAAGTTATCATAATACTGCATTTCCTAACAAATCTGGAAGCCGTAGGACAAATTAAAAAACAAAAAAAAGAGCTGTACTCCAATGAGAAAGCATATTTATAGCTCAGGATTGAAACGAGGGGCCCCTGGTGCTCTCTGAGCTTGGTTGTTTTCTTGCAGGCATTTCATTACCAAACTAGGTAACATCATCAGTGTTAGGATGGATTTGCTCTCATTTTAGATACTAGTGGCTTGCTCTGTCAGTGTTGGTGGGAGTTGTCTTTGATTAGACGGTTCTTTACCGTTAGCTTGTTTGTCCGAATTGAACTCCACTCTCTTCTAGCACTGATGATATTACCTAGTGTGGTAATGAAACGTCTGCAAGAAAACAACCAAGGTCAGACAGCATCAAGGACCCCACAATTACAGAATTGCTCTGTAATTCAAGGATTTTTAAGCTGCTTTTACCTACAAAGAGTAGCAGGAGAAATTGCTTCTCATTCTCATTATACCACTGATGAAAACCATTTCAAACAATAAAACTTGAAACATAATTGTTTATCTGCATATTTTCTTGTTACCATTCCCCATGGGTTTCAGTACAGTTTGAAACCAATTATTCCTTATTATGCATCGCCAGAGATTTTTCTTACCTAGGAAAGGATAAATACGCGTATCGTTTTCTATCTGTCATTTCTGTGAATGGGTCAAATTCAGTTCATTGAAATTTAGATTTTTTTTTTTTCAAAAAAAGAGTTTGTATAAATAATTATGTATTTTGGACACATTTCTTTAATCATAGGCATACGTGTTCTCAGTGCAACTTAAGATGCACTATTTAAATAATTTCCTCTACTGTAAAGTATTTTGCACATCATTCATGAATATATGCATGTTTGTACAAACTTCCCCACAGGACCTTTAAAAAAAAAAAAAGAATTGCTTTGCAACATTTGGAAAATTGCGAATAAAAAATTCAAAGCCTTTATTGTCATTGTACATCATGTCTACAACGAAATTGGTTTAGCCTCTACTGGCGCAATCCATACAAGAATACCAAACTGTTACCAAATTCTAGTTCATGTATTCATATGATAAGCTAAAATTAGATTAACTTGTTCTCAAGGGTAGCCTTCAAGAGTGGAGTGGAGTGGAATGGTTGAAAGCGTCCTTGGAGGTCCTCTAGTCCAGGGGTCTCCAACATTGGCAACTTTAAGCCTGGCGGACTTCAACTCCCAGAATTCCCCAGCCAGCAAATCTTAAAGCATCTGGCCCTCTCAATTCCTGGCAAATAGATGGGGAAGAAATGGAGGTAGTGACAGACTTCATTTTCCTGGGCTCCAAGATCACTGCAGACGGGGACTTCAGCCAAGAAATTAAAAGACGCTTGCTCCTGGGGAGGAAAGCTATGGCAAATCTAGACAGCATCCTAAAAAGCAGAG
>JANHJO010003378.1:179878-192221 GCA_032468235.1 Pseudoxyrhopus heterurus | reverse complement strand
TACACACACATATACATATACATATATATACATACATATATACATACATATATATATATATATATATATATACACACACACACATATAAATGTGAGCTCAATCTCCAGTTTCTAGGCCAGCTCCTTCATTGCTACTCCAGCCTAGAAACTGGAGATTGAATTCACTTTAGCCATGAAAGCCCTCTGGGTCACTTTGGGCTAGTGACTTTCTCAATTCACAGGATGGTGGTTTTGCAGAAAATAGGGAGGAGTATGATGTATGCTTGCCGACTTACTTATAAAGTAATAAAAGTGGGATAAAAATATAACAAAATAAATGGCCATCAACACAGAGGAATCCGCATCCTGTGGCCTCCTTTTCTATTTCCCCGCCTGGCTTCATATTTCCATTCAAGAAGCGAGCCTGCGTTGTCACAGCCGGTTCGCGAACCAGAGGGAAGGAAAGAGAAATTCGGGCCTGCCGGTCAAAGCCACTTCCCCTCAGATGTCGGCGGGAACCCCTTCATCTCGGCAGTCCCGTCCACGAGGCAGCGAGAGGCCGCCTGTGTAGAAGGAGCCGCAACAGCCTCGCCTCTTCCTCTCCGAAAAGCGCGCGGAGGCGGAGAAAGGCGGTCCTCCCAGGTCGGGCCAGGCGAGCGGCGGGTTTGGCGGGTTCTCTCGGCCGAAGTCCCGGTCTTCCTCATGGCGGCAGGGGAGGAAGCCCTGGGGGGGCTGGATGGAGCCACGCTGGAGGAGCTGATGGAAAGGAGCTTCGTGGAAGAGCCACCGGCGGAAAGGTGATCGTCTCGGCCGAGGCTGAAGCGGGGGCTTGAGAGCGCCGGGGGTGTGTGTGTGAAATGCGAAGGATCCCCCGGCTTAAAATTTTGAATGCAACCTGGTTTGATCGTGGTTTAGGGGAATGTAGTTCAAGGTCCCCTATAAGTAAGCTCAGAGAACCAACTCGGTTCTTCTGCTTCCAATTAGGAAGGGGCCCCATAGGATCATCAAGACGGTTACAAATTTTCCCCCATAAGGTGAAAGTAAAAAAAAAAAAAAAGGCCAGAAATGGTCTGGATGTTGTTTGAAAGTGAAAATTAGTAAATGTAATAGTTCCCTCCTGGGGTTGACCTTTTGGCTGTAGATAATGGTTCTCACTTGAAATCACTTCTGAGCCCTTGAGTCCTTTTGAGAGGGAAGCAAAAATAGGCAAGAGGGGTAGTCACAACCACAGCCACTTGAAATCTTGCCCCTTTTAATGTGCAGTGACATCCCCGCCCTGGTCCTTGAGCTGGAAAATGTGCATGATTACCCTATTGAATTATCTATTATTTCACCATCTAAAATAATTATCTGCCTAATTATTTTAGCTTTCCAAAGAAAATGATTGGCTTCCCGGATACTGTACTCCAAAAAGGTTTGAACAACAGATACTGTGTTGTACATGTCCAGGATGACGAAGAACGTGAGAAACGTCTGACAATCATTTCTTCTCTGCTTGACTATTCAGAGAGAGAGCTGTGCATCCTTCAGGATGACTGGTAATTCTTGGGCAAAGACAGTGGGCATTTGCCTTGCAGATTTCTAACTACATCCCTATCGTGAAAAAATAATTGTGTGATAAATTTATAAGAATAATAGGGAGAAGTTAGCGAAATATTTTATGGAAACTTTCTCATGGTTTGTTCTTACTGCGTACTTACCCTTGGTGAACCCTCCTGTTACCTAATAAACTATATTTTTGGGGGTGTGTTGGACCAAAGCTAAACATAAGGGCTGGATTCACATAGTGGATTAGCATAAAATATGATTAACTGCTTGTAATTCAGTATGTCTTGTGAACATAACTCATAAGCAAATTGGAAAAAGTATGCTGTTTAGTTCTCTCAGTTATCCTTCTACCGTAGTATTTATGTATTTATTCATGTAACTAGTGTTTATTTAATTAGTTTTTGCTCACGTTTTTCACATATTTTTTCATTTTATATCCACTTACCTGTGCCTTGTTTTATTATTTCAATTTATGGAGTTGACATCTCCATTCATAATTCTGGGTGGCTAATCACAATTAAAAGCATAATAAAATACATAATTTTAAAAACAGTGCACTATTATAAGCAGTTGAGATTAAAAAAAAAAACAGAACCCCCACCAACAAATTAACATAACTATTGCACAGAGTGCACCACATATTTGAGCCATAAATCCCAGTGATAAAAATGTGTCTAGGTTTTGTGAAAGATAAGCAGGATTGAGGCCATTCTGATCTCTGGGGGGATGATATTCCAAATAGCAGGTGTTACGATAGAAAAGAATATCACTATTTGTATTATTTATGCTAATTATAATTAAAATGGCTCTAATCCAAGCAATTTTGAATGCAGGTAAATCTATGCCTTTTATCCAGCAAGACTATCCAGTCTTGTTAGGCTAGCAGATTTGGGCTTCCATATAACCATTACATGGGGGGGGGGGATTTGTTTTAGCCATGCTTATGTTGCACATACACAGAGAAGAGGTGGATCACTTACAGAAATCAGAGTTTACTTTATTTTATCTCCTATTTCCAAACATATTTGCTCCCTTTAATCTATCTTTTTTAAAGGATTACTGTTCCAGTCCAGTCTGGAGATATCATTCACTTAGAAGGAGAGTGTAATTCTGGTATCTGGATAATAAATGCAGAGTCAGGATACTTAATTCTGTATCCAGATGTGCTACTTTCTGGCACAACTGTATCAAAGAGCATTCAGTGCATGAGAAGAGCTATACTGAGTGAAAAGTTCCGGGTAAGTTAAAAGAAAATAAATACTGGATTTCTAAATGTTTAAAACAGCTACGTCAATAATTTTTATCATAAATAAAATCACAATTTACTTTAGCTCCAAAATGGTGCTGGATTATTGGATGGATTCATTTGCTGGTGTTTTAAATGGCATTTAATTAAATGGATGCTTCATGTATTATTACTTTATAAGTAAACCTATAAGGATAGAGGCCTTCTGAATGCTTTTGTTACTTCCACATACATATTGGAGGTGATGAACCCTGATTCTTTTATAATGCAGTAATAGAGGCAGTGCTTGCCTGTGTTTTATCAGCTTCATCTGCCATGACAGCTATGATTTTGCTGGATTAAAGCACGGTTGTCACGTGACGTTTCACGACATTTTCCCCATTCGCAGAGCTGGGGTGGGCGTGGCCTGCATGTGATGCATCCAGCCCTAGGGCTGCCAGTTTGACATCCCTGGATTAAAGCATGTGGCAGTCTGTTTTATCTTGATATCTTTTGTTATGGATTTTGATAACTTGTGATATGGCTGTTCCCATATTATTTGTTTGAAAAGATCATAATATATGGGAGTTTATTTTTTAATATGGTTGGGCCAGCAGTTTATGCTCCAATCATCACCATGAGACTTTTAATCTTTGCATGGAAACAAAATATACATCTTTACATTTTTTTTTCTTTATTTCCTCTGAAAATATAACAAAAACAACACTATTTCACTTGGAGACTAAAGATAGTTTTACTGGTAAAAATGTGTATTCAGACCAATTATCTGTTATTTCTGAAAGTTTTATAATTAGAATAATAGAAAAATTGTAGAAAGATAATACTCAACTAAGAAATAGTCTTTATAATCTTGTAATTTAAGATAGCACATTCACGCCTTAGTTTTTTAATATTCTTTTTGCTATACGTTGTATGTTTTTCTATTCTTAGCTTTCTTGGCTTATTTCAAGCATAGCCTTACTTATCTTTGCTCAGAAATAAGTTCTTACTGTGTTCAGTGACATACAAATAGTAAGTGTATGTATTGTACAGGCCTATGACCTTAGTATGAGAATAGTAAGGGAAGCACAGAATTTTGCAGATTAATTGATATGTAGGACACATTTATGCAAATATTTTGAAAGTGGTTGTTTTGTTTTACAGAAATGTGAACATACTTCACGTGCAATGCTGGTAGGCACAATTTTGCATGAAATTTTCCAGAAAGCGGGAATAAATTTTACGCAGGAAAAACTGAAAGAAATTGCTTTCTCAGCTGTTCATGGACCAAAGTATCTAAAAGAACTGTAAGGATTATCAATAGATAATTTTTAAGAATTATATTTTCTTAGTTTTAATACTTAGTGGAGACTAGTTTGTGTAGCGTTGTTGTGGTTCACTACTGTTGTTGACCATGTGAAAGCTGTTTCATTAGAACTCTCTGATTTCAAAACATTTTGTGAAAATGTTTTTGGTTACCAGGTTTCCAGTATTCAGCTACCAATTCAGTTTACAATAGTGAAGCATTTTTCTTCTCATTATCATGATTGGGAATGTATGCCAAAATACTTTCCACATTTTCACATTCCTATTTTCCCATCTTTTTTTATCTGGAATACATGACGGACCCAGAGCAGTGTGCTGCTCTAAACGTGAAGACATAGGTAGCAATAGATGTTTCTCTGTCAGAGCACAAAGAGAAAATATCTGCTATGAACTCCGGAAAGGCATCAGGAAGAGCATCTGGCTAATAAACTCTCAGCTTTACTCAGCCACCCCAACCCCACCTTGAAGCAAGGAATTACAGGGTCATCAAAGAAAAAAAAAACATTATGGACCCATGTCTCCATGCAGTCGCCCAAAACCTTGGGTCTGATCCTTGAGTTCCTTCACAAATTATTATTAACTCTACTTGGTTTCATATATCCAGTTGGTCTAGTCTAGTGCAGTGATGTCGAACCTTTTTCTTGTCGTGTGCCAAATCTCGCGTGTGCAAGTGCACGCATGCTCCCATGTGCCCCCACCCACAATGCAATGCGCCCCTGTGCATGCATGGGGGTATGGGGGGGCACGTGACCCCCCGCGCATGCGCACCCCCCAGGTTTTAGCTTTAAAAAGCCAAAAAACAGCTGTTTTTCGGGCTTTTTTTTTTGAGCTAAAACGGGGTGGGGGGTGCACGCATGCACGGGGGGCGCACCCTCTGCCACCCCCGCGCATATGTGCGCATTCCCTCCTGGTTTTAGCTTTAAAAACCCGAAAAACAGCTGTTTTTTGGGATTTTTTTGAGCTAAAACCATGGGGGGGCGCACATATGCGCAGGGGGCCGGCAGCGGGGTGCACGCCCTCCCGCGCATGCGCCCCCTGCCCCGTTTTTAGTTAAAAAAAAAAAAAAGCCCGAAAAATTGCTGTTTTTCGGCCTATTTTTTTTAGCTAAAAACCCAGGGTTGTGCGCACATGCACAGTGGAGCTGGCTGGGCGACGGCTGGCGTGCCGGGCGACATGGCTCCGTGTGCCATTTTGGGCATGCGTGCCATAGGTTCGCCATCACGGGTCTAGTGGTTAAAGCACCATCCTCAAAAGCAGGAAACCATGACTTCAAGTCTGCCTTAGCCATGGAAGCCAGCTGGATGACTTTGGACCAGTAATTTTCAGCGCAACTGGGGGTTACTGTGGGGAAAATAGGAGGAAGGTATGTTTGGATATGTTTTCTGCCTTGAATTATTTATAAAAATGATAAAGATGGAATACAATACAAATAAATAAATAAAACATTGGATTAAGCTACCATTTTATTAATAAAATTATTTTATGATCCTGACCCCTTTTCAATTTTTTATGGCTGACTTTTCGCTAAATGAAAAAAAGCCCAAGAACCTTTCTTGTCTACCTTATCTAACATTCTTCTTTCACTCCTGAAGGTATCAGTTAAATCTGGAGGAAAAGAATATAATGCATGAGATTGAGGAATACTTACCATCTTTTATTAAATGGGCAGAGGTCTATACATACAAACACAGCCAAAATAGTGTGCAGTTAAAACCGTGAGTAATTGTTAATTGAATACGAACAAACCTAACACGCTCTAGTGCAATGTTTCCCAATATTTACCATATTTAAAATTAAAATGGATGCATTCATAGAATTTGATTAATGAATCATGTAAAAATATTAAACCCTTAGATATTAACAAAAATATTTCCCATTAAACATTTTTAACAATAAATAATGAGTGTTTTGATTTTTTTTTCAAATATCTTTATTATTTGGCTAATAATTTTGATTTTTCCAAATTCCTAAGAGGGTCTTGGGGGAAGCTGCACTAAACTATCCTGCAGTTTGGTTTTATATCACAAGGCATGATATGGCCTGCATGTATTATGGTTTAGTATATCATAAACCCATCCAATTGTGCTTCATTAAATAAATTATGTAAGCAGATCGCCACAGCACAAATTTGTATACATGTCTTCAATTCCTTGGCTTCCCCCCCATACAAATTGTTGAATTTTTATTGGGCCACCTGAACTACCCAGTGACAACACATTTTCAAGCTTGCATTATTCATAGCTTTGCTGATGTTGTAGGCGAGCTATATTTAGTAGTCAGAAACTAGAAGCAGTTTGGTTGCATCTTTTCCAGAAAATATCCAATTTTTGCTGTGATCTTCGCAAAAGGCTGGTTCTGTTTATGAATGCATTGCATATTTATGCTGAGGTGTTCTTTAATTCAGGAGCTAAACACAGACAAATAATAGCCTAAGTTGTTTAGAAGCATTCTCTTAGGCCAGGGTACTATTTCAGTCTTCTATTGAACAGGAATGCAGGTTTTTAATTGTTCTTCCTTGTGTCTTTCATGAAATGCACAGTTAAAAGTTTAAATTAACATATACAAATTGTTTTTGTGACAGGCTAGGGGCTAAGTCCTGTTACAGTGTCAAAGTTACAGAAATCCTGGATGTTGAGGAGAATATCTGGTCCCCCAGATTTGGCTTAAAGGGAAAGATTGATGTTACAGCTGGAGTAACCATTCATGAAAGATCTAAAACTCAGACCAGAATAATGCCACTGGAGCTTAAAAGTGGAAAAGAGTCTAACTCTGTAGAGCATAGAAGCCAGGTACATGTTGGAACATATATGGAATGTAAAGTTTAAATACATGAAGAATATAAGATTATTGAAGGCATCCACACTATATATAAGAGCATCCTGATGGACATACTTGCAAAGCATTTTGTAAATAATCTTCTGTGCTGGGTTGAATGACACTTTATTTCCATGATTCCCTGACGTTGCCTTTTTGGTCTTCATAGTTGAAAGGAGCCAGGAATATCTCATTTGACATTCCTGGCAAGTAGGAGAAGACTGTGTCATCTATAACAGCCAGCTACCGGAGTCTGTTTAATATAATGGTTAGAATATCTTTGAGGGAGGAATGTTTTCATCTAGGCAATGTCAAGCCATCATCTGATGCAATTATATGACATTGTTTCTGGGGTTAGAATTTACATACAGTAGCACTTACTCTACATTGATGAGCTTAGGATGGTCATGTACCAGAAAATATTGAATATTGAGTTACTGTAGTTTTAATATTCTTTCTCAGTAAACTAAAGTGCTGCAAATATCTTCACTTTGTTTCTATGTTTAATTTTCGGTTTTGTTTTAAATATCTTTTTAGGTAATTTTGTATTCCTTACTGTGTCAAGAAAGGCGAGTTGATCCTGAAGGTGGATTTCTCTTATATTTGAAAACAGGCAATATGATTCCTGTAGTAGGAAGTCGTATGGATAGGAGAGGTAAGTTTTGTGTTAGCAAAAATATCTGCATGGGAGTATAGTTACAATATTTGCTCCCCCACCTTTCTATTGTACTGTTTTCATCGTGGCCTTTGTGTGTGTGTGTGTGTGTGTGTGTGTGTGTGCATCTTATGGCAAAAAAACAGCTTCTGAACCTAGTTGTAAAAGGAAATACATTTTGAAACATATATAATGTAGCAGAGAAGGAGGAGTAGACACTTTTTAAAGCTTAAATCGGTATGATTGAAGGGGGCTCTAAAAGCATTCCAGGACAACCTGCAGTTTTTCTTATTTAAGAAGATCATTTTGGTTATATTCTCACTGTCTATCCCTATTCTAGGTCAAAAAGATTGAATTATATTATGTGGCAGCTAGAAATATCTAAAGCTGTGGCCCCATTTGGCAATGACATTTCTGAGAATCATTTTTCCCCTCCTTTACTGCTTGACGTTGTCCTCTTTAACATGATGTTCAACATTACAGTTGCAAATCATTTTGACAAAAACAAATGTAATTTTGTGTGTAATGTGAAGAACTTATTTATCAAATTGTTTAGCAGTATTTGTAGGCTGCCTACATCCTAATGAACTCTGGGTGGTGAATAGAGCAATAAAAGAAACCTAATACAAATTATAACAATGCCTGTGATCAGTTCCCCTAGTCAATTAGAGCTAAAAGCACATTGAAATAAAATATTTTTTACTGGTTTGATGAATGCAAGAAGAAACGGGACCAAGCATATTTTGGGGGGAAGAGTGTTCCAGAGTGTGGGAGCTATTAGGGAGCAGGCCTGTTCCATAGTCTGCACCTTATGTAGCCGTCAAGATGGGGGTAATAGACCTCTATGGATATTTTTACCAGATAGGAAGATTCAGTTATGGCAGGAATGTCAAACTCAAGGTGCTTAGATCTCGCCCGTGGGCTGCCCTGGAAACAGTGAAGGACTGGCCCGTGGTGCCTCTGCTAGTGAAAATGGAGCTTGGGAGGGTGAGCTCCGTTTTCAGCTGCAACGGCCTCCTGCAACCCTCTGCCAGCAAAAATGGAGCTTGGGAGCCCGTTTTTGCTAGCAGAACTCTTGGGCCGCCACAAGCGTCCCCAACACGAGTAACATTGAGCTGGTCACACCCACCTTGGCCATGCCCACCTCAGCCCCCCATGGTCAAACACAATCCTGATGCAGCCCTCAATGAAATCGAGTTTGATACCCCTGAGTTACGGCAAATCATCTTCATATATCACAGGGCTGTGCCTAATAGGTAATGATCAGGACTTTGAACTGGGCCCAGAAGCTTTCTGTTCACCAGTCCAACAACCTTTCAGGGGGTGTTATCTGCACTCTGAAAGTTGTCCTGTTAGCCCACAGAACTATATTTAATAAAGAGGCTGACTTGAGCCATGCTGGAATTATTTAGTAATTTGTTCATTTTTGGGTGAATGGAGGAATGAATTCATAGGGCCAGTCCTCAACTATACTAAATGCCGAAGTTTTGCTGTATGTTTTTTTTCATGCCCTTTACAATTGAGAGTGTCTGAATTTGTTTCTCTTTTTCTCCTTTGCAGAACTGATTAAACTGAGAAATCAGCTGGCCTTCTATTTAATTCACAACACATATAAATCTATAGGAAAAAAGCAAACACAGCTTGCCCCTCTACCTCCTTTGATTAATGATAGCCAAGCATGTAGCTATTGCTCTCAGAAGCAGAACTGTATACTTTATAGTAGGTAAGTTTCTTTTAAAGAGGTTATATGAAAGTATGCCTTAGTCCAGAATGGCTGATACCATAATTTCAAGAATCATTCTTGGTTTTACTATAAGGAACCATGTAATAGAGGGTTGAACAGGAAAGCAGGAATCATACAATCTAGATTTTTTTTCCAGGTGGACTCATGTTTAGTTGTGTTTCAGGGCTGTAGAACACCAGAAAGATGTCTTAATACCTCCAGATATGGTGGCTGCTATTGAAAAGGAGATCTGTCATTTAAAGCCTTCTCACTTGGAATATTTCCATCTCTGGTATCTAATGCTAACTTTGGAGTCACAGTATAAAGATCGGAAAAAAGGGCGTAAAAATATATGGATGATGCCTGCTGCAGAAAGGTAAGACAAAGGCTTAAAACAAGTATTAACAGTGAATTTTGTAAGCTCATTTATAAACTTTATTCTACACACTGCAGTAAAAAGAAATGGTATAGCTTGAGTTTTTCTCTAATGGAAGAAATCCAAACCCAGTTTATTCTTTGTTCTTGATGTTTGCAGAGAAAAACATGGGGACTGCATTGGAAATATGATCAGAATAGAAAATGTAGTAGAAGTTTCGGATGGACAGTATCTACATTGGTTCCAGCGTAGAGATGATTGTGTGCCAATCACAACTTTGATGGTTGGGGACAGAATTGTTCTAAGTGATGAAGACAGCAGTTTGCTTGGCTTATCTACTGGCTATATTCAGGAGGTTAACAGAACCAAACTTTCCTGCTTATTGGACAGGTATTGATTGCATTGTATTGCTTGCATTTATATTTCACTTGCTGAGAATTAAAAAAAGCAACGTTTTCTAATTGCAGAATAAGATTACATGTGCCCGCTAATAAACAGTGATATTTCTATTTACTGTGACATTAGCAGATCTGTATATAGATTCTTGCATGTCTGCCTTATTGAAGCTGTCTTGTTAAGTATCAATACTGCTTGTACTTCGGATTTCATTTAGCAAAATGTTTTTCTCTGGAGATGTTTGAATGTCAGGATGAGGTATGTTCCTGGTGAGAAATGGGACTTGTATAGAAGCCACTGTATCATAGTTGAAATGGCCAGGAGATTTAAAATATATCTTGTATGGGCAGGAGGTATTTGAACTTCTTGTGGAATTTTACTGGTTCTGTTTAATGTGTTTCAGGAATTTATCTCATCTCCCTGGGGATACTGTATATAGATTAGATCATGAGGAAGGAGCACTTGGCATAGAAGCTCCTTTAGCAAATCTTTCTAAATTAATGGAAAATTCTCCTGCCAGGTATTTTTCTGGTCTTTATTTCCACACAAGTAGCATTACTCTTAGAAATAGTTCTACAGTTGACTACTTCATCTTCCCTCTCTTCTTCTCTTTTAGTGAAAAGCTTCGTAGCTTAATAATAGACTTCTACAAGCCACAATTTGTTCAATACTTGAGTTCCGTTCTTCCTCCAGAAGCGAAGGACACGGTTGCAAACATTCTGAAAGGTACAGGGGACAAATGATTATTCCTTATAATTTATTTATCATTTTTTAAAACTGCCCATCTCCCTCATAGAGGGAAAAATAGTCCAGCTTCCAGAGCATTAAATTAATACCTTCCAGCTGCGAATTTTTGTGACACAAATATATTAGGATCTGTATACCTTCAACAATAAGCTCATTCCACAATATAATTACTTTATTCAGTAATATTCATAAGCAGGCATATCTTAAAAATTATCAATGCCACAGTATTGAAAAGCTATTCAGGGTGTTGGTGCAAAATTTAAATTCCACATTCATCTGTTGTAATTGTAATTCTTACAAATACTATATGAAAGAGGGTAATTTTTTATGCTGGATTTTTAAGTGTATTAGTATATAGAATTTTCTGGGCGGAAGAAGCACTTTGAATTTCTCTTAAAGAGCCAATTATTGCTTGGTTTCTTTATGGTGGTTCACATTTCCACCTTTTTTGCAAATACCGTATCAGGACTTAGTGGTCAGATGTAAAGTAACTACAAGTAAGCCCACAGGTATTTCTCCAACTAGCACTCTCTGACAAGCACTTTTTTTTACTAGTGGAACATCCCATGTGTTGTTGTTTTTTTAAATTGAGCATTTATCGCTAATATAATTGCCAGAAAAATAAATAGAAGCAACGTTTATTTTACAAATTTGCCTTTCTATGGAACAAGTATTAGTTGTACCACAAGGGAGTGATTACATGACTCTGTAATGTGTTGAGGACAGCAGTGAATTAGTTCCAGGTTCAGTTCTTGGCAAGTAGAAAAAAAGACTGGGGCTCACTATTAGGCTTTGGGGTAAATGGCTTTCACTGGTTCCCCCACAGACATGCCTGTTCTAGCAGAACCCTTTTGCCCTCTTCTTTGGAGAGAGCTATACAGGTAGTCCTCAACTTACAACCATTTGTTTCGGGACTGTTCGAAGTTTCAGCACTGAAAAACTAGCTTGCAACCTGGCCCTTGCACTTGTAACAGTCACAGTATAGTCACATGATCAGAAGCTCAGCACTTAGCATCCTGCGTGTATTTACGATGGTTGCTGTGTCCCAGGAGTCCCAGGACATTTCTGACCATCCCAGCTGGCTTCCATCTAACAAAGGCAATGGGGAAAAAGCTGGTTTCACTTAATACTACATGATTCACCTAACAGCTTCAGTGATTGACTTAACGATCGTGGCAAAAAAAAAGATTAAAATTGGGTGTGGCTCACTTAACAACCGACATGCTTAGTAACAGAAATTCCAGTCCCCATTATGATTGTAAGTTGAGGACTACCTGTACTGTATTCATTGGAACTGACTAAACATCATAGGATTAGATGGAAGTATATATTTTTCTCTATATAGGGAACAAAGACTAAACGGACTTTTAAAGATAACATTCTAGCATGGATATTCAAATATTTTCTTAATGTTGTTACAGAGAAGAAATAGAGTACAGTTTTAATTAACGTGGAGGGTTACCGTATATACTCGAGAATAAGCCGAGTTTTTCAGCCCTCAAAAAGGGCTGAAAAATCCACCCTCGGCTTATACTCGAGTCAACTAATTTTCGG
>JANHJO010003378.1:135355-147826 GCA_032468235.1 Pseudoxyrhopus heterurus | reverse complement strand
CCCAGCTCCACAGCGTCTGCGTGTGCGACCCCCGGGTTTCTAGCCCACAAAAGAGCCAAAAAACAGCTGTTTTTTGGCTTTTTTGGGGCTAAAAATCCTGGGGGCGTGTGCACATGCACGGGGACCTTCCCCACACACATGGGCAGGGCCGTGTATGCATGCGCGGGGGGCCGTATGCATTCGCAGCCCCCGGGGAAAAAAAGCCAAAAAACAGCTGTTTTTCGGCTTTTTTCCCCGGGGGTTGCGCGTGCATGTGCGGGGGACGCATGCACATGCACGGGGGTGCGTGTTGCATTGTGGGTGGGGGCACGCGGGAGCGCGCACGTGCATGCAATTTGGCACACAAACCAAAAAAGGGTTGACATCACTGCCCTAATCAATAACCTGTGAAGTGAGTTAGACTGAGAGGGAGATAGAGTGGCCCAAAGTCACTTGGTTGGCTTTCATGCCTAAGGGGGGCTATCTCCTGGTTTCTAGGCCAGCACTTTCATCACTACACCAGACTGGCTGTCCTATAGTACAGGGGTCTCCAACCTTGGCAACTTTGGAGACCCCTGCTATAGTACATCGATAATGTATCTTGAAACAGTCATAGAATGATTAAATGGTGAAGTCGAAAGCGACTTTGGAGGTCTTCTAGTTCAATCTCTACTCAGAGCAAGAATTTCGGACCATCCCAAGCAAATTGTTGCCCAGCCTTGGTTTGAAAATCTCTGGGGACAGAGTACCATGATTCTAGGCCTCAGGATGCTCCACTATTTCATAACTGTCATGCCAAGAAAGTCCTCCTTATTTCAAGTTTGGGTCTTCCTCTATAAAACTCAGTGGTTCCTGTCCTACCTTTGGGCCTTACAGAGAATAAACCCACAGCTTCTTTCCTGTGATAGCCTGAGAAGCTTTCCTGTGATAGACTGAGATCTATTGAGCTTATCAACTACCTATAGTTAGATTTATGCTATGATTTAAAGGAGAGGAAATATTTATCATGTAGTTTATGGCACTGATTAAAAGATTACATAAATTAAAATGAAGCTCACGCTTTGAAAACATTCTTCCAGCTTGAATGAATTTTTAAATATTCTATATTTTTAGGTGTCAGTTGGAGACAGATTTGAAAATAGAAAGAGAATGGAGAGAAACCATGGAAGAGGACCTTAAAAAGGAAAAAGAAACGACTTGTTTTCTACAAACAGAGACTCAGCAAATCATTACACTTAAAAAAGTAATTTCTCAAAACTTGAATCCCGATTAAAAACAATAGGGGGGCAGGGTAGACCAGCAAGTGCCTTTGCACACTTCATGAGGTGGGTGTGAGGGGATCTGGGTGAAGGGCCACAAGACTGCCATACAATCAGGTGGGCTGTGGGAGACCTCCAGGGTGGCAGCTGGCAGAAGAGCTTTTTTGCCTGAAAGCTTCCCTTGATAGAAGCTGCAGACATGAAAATGTGGAAAATGTGGGAAACTGGGTCTTTGCGATGGCAAGCGGAGGTTATTTTCAATCACTTATACATGGGGGGGGGGGGGAGTGGAATCATGCCCGGGACCATGATCCTGATGCCTAATATTCACTAAGCGGCCGTTTATAAGTTGAGCTGATAATTATTTTATTTTTTTTGTAATAAATTTTTTGTTGTTTTCGTTTTTTCAAAAATGATAAATTTTGTTTAGGAATTGGGGCCTTTGTATCACCCAGAGGTGCAAATGAAATCACTTTCATCAAATGCGAATATTCAGAAATAGTATATTTTTCTAAGCGTATCAACAATCAGTGCTTACTAGCATTTCCTTCTAGTTTTAGATATTTTACAGAATTAATGTGGGATTCTTAATTTTCATATATTGGCATCATGCGGGGGGCCATTAAAAACAAAGATGGCTGCAACTGCACGATCGAAGCCTAGTCAGGTGATGAGAGCCATCTTGACTTTTTTTTGACGTTCCCTGCATATAGTCTGTTATCGGTCCATTACTTTTGGGCTGTGATTCACAGAAGCTGAGTTTGCTCAAACAGAGATGCTCTTAGTTGGGAGTTTGCTCAAGGTTTGTTCAAACAGGGATGCATTCCTGGAACTTATTGTTATATCTACCTCTAAAAATTCTCATGTTCTATTCCTTAGCTTGAGCAAAGATGTCATTTTATCCTTTTTAAAAAAAAAAATCTTCCATTTGTTTTTTGCTCTACCCACCTTGCTTTTTACCTATTATGACTAAGAGTAGAATGGCTCTCTGAAGAGGCTTCTTCATACAAGGAACTCGTGTATCTAACAAGCAATGGTGGGGAGATTGGTCTTATTCAAAGACGTATTTCATGGTTAGCTGTCCACAATGCAAAGTAAACATTTCTGTTGAGTTACATGGAAGTTATGGTTGTTATAGTTATTTATCTCTGTCCATCCGTCTGTCCACCCATCAATCTCAGCATTTGATAAGCCAGAATCATTCTGTCATGGAATGAAGAGAAATCACTTTCTTTCTTTCTGGATTTGAAGTCTCAGGGTATTGGCTGAAGATATTATTTCACATCACTTCCTAGAAATAATTGTGCCTCAGTTCAGAAGCTTTTCCTGTTTTTATCTAGCCCAATGCTTTTAAACCTTGGCAAATTTAAGACATGTGAACTTCAATTCCAGGAATTTTGCAGTTAGCATCCTGGCTGGGGAATTCTGGGAGTTGAAATCCACACATCTTAAACTTGTCAAGGTTGAAAAACATGACCTATCCTGACATAAAATGAATCCTTATTCCTTCACTGCCTCTGAAAAATATTTTGTGGGTATCAATATGTGATAATCCAGCTTTCATTTGAGTGCCTATTTGAACCGAAGAAATGCCTGATGTACATTTCTCAATGTCAAATATTATCGTCTTTATGTATCAATTAATTATGTTTGTTTCTATTTAAGGAATTCCTAAAGTTACAGGGAAAAAACAAGCAGTTGAGAAATCTTTGCCATGATCAAGAAGCAGCTCTCCAAGAACTAGCCGGCAAACTTAGCGAGTAATTTTCCTTTTTTTTTTTAAGGGAAGAGACATAATTATCCAGGTATCCTAATGTGGAATGGACTAATTAGGAATCATTTATAATTTAAGCATTTCATATTTTGTTGCAGGGGTGGGCAATTTTATGACCTGTGGATTCCCAGATTCCTGAGCCAGCATAGTTACCCACTCCTGTTCCATTGGCACATGACATGTATTCAGATTGTTGTGTATGTTAACAGCCAAGTCAGCTTGCTAGATAGCCAGATCTTCAGAAGCTTCCATGGGCAGGCAGTAGAGGTCACATATACACCTACTTGTGCGGGAGAAGGAAGTATGTTTTCCAGGTATTATTGGACCTTCTATGAATTTAATTCAAGATAAGCCTTTAATGTACAGTTTATACAGCCCATCAAATCCTAAGAAGAATACTAGTGTGATTTCAAGTAACAAAGAATTCAGCCTCAGAATTTCAGAACAGAAATGAATTAGTTTATTGATACATATTATAAAGAAACAATAAAAATAAGATGGTCTAAGGAAAAATTACTTTGAAAACACCAAACCACCTTTGCTTCGTTTTTTTCTACTTGCAAGATATCTAGTCTGAGTGGGATTTACTTCTGAATGGTCCCACAGTTAAGATTGGGCTCTAAAACGACAATAAGATACTTTTATTTCACATCGTGATGTTTCATTTTGAATTCTTTAGTGTGTCTGAATCCTAAATAACAATTTAAGTATTAAAGTGACCAGAACCTCCTGCAGTTTGTCATCACAAAAATGAACAAGTACTTATTTTAATAACAAAACGGGTAAAGAAATAAACTCATAAAATATTATAGGAATAATGAATATACAAATTCTGAAAGCAAAGCCGGGTTCTTCATTTTTCTTCAAATCAAACTACCAATGAATTAGGTCACTTAAAGGAATTCTAGGTTTCAGGGTACCTTGTAATTGACATCGGATAAAAGCAAACGATTATGTGTGGTAATTATATTAGGTGTTATGGTCTCAAGAAAAATACATCACTTTCAAAATGCAGAATCTCTTTGTAAGATTTCCCAAGAAAAGAAAAGTTTCTTCCCTGCCCACACACACACACCCCAAATATTCTGAGCTTTTTTTTTATTGATCAGAGGAAGAGTCAACTTTTTTAGCCACCATTTTCATATAGCCAGTTTTCTGGTTAGGAAATGTTTAACTGTAGTTATTTTTCATTTGGATTGTCAACAGGCAACATCCAACTTCATGTCTAAAACAGCAGTTGTTGCTCAGTGCTGCCAGTTTCTTGCACTATATTACTGAGCTGCTAAGAATGATGTTTCCAGTTTGTTAATAGGAAGTGTGCTCATCATAGCTTTTCTCTTTGATACCATCCACAGGCTCAGGATCTTTGTCTTTTCAAACATTAGTGTGACACTTCTTCCCAGTAGCATTTCCATTGCCACGAGTATTGTAAACCTCCAAGAGCTTAAATGTTGGGGGGTATATAATTACCCTTTTATTTTCAATATCTGAAGGCTGGATGTGAGATAGTTTAATATAAATAGAACCGTACAAATAGGAGTCTCACAGTGAAGAAACCTATCCAGAAATAAGGAAGACCTTCTTAAAGAGATGATTTTGGTTAATTATGAAAAAGTATCTTTCTGGGCTATGTGGGAGAAACTATTCCAAAGAATCTTATCAATACCTGTAAAGGTTCATCTTTTCCTCATAAAGTGCTCGTTCACACCAGTTTAGCTTGCAAATTGTGATCAGGCTGGAACTCATATGGGACGAAACCTCCATGGTAACACACGTTAGTTAATTCCAGAAATGGCAAAGGTTTTAGTGAATTTATTATCCGCAGGTACACACAGAGTAGGAAAAGGGGTGAGCTTCTGCGCCTTTTGATTTCAGACTAGAATCTCTGAAAGTACTGGTGTATGTGCCCCTTACTTATATTGCCCGTAACTTCTAAATCACACCTTCTCTTTAGATCAAAGCTTAAAATAGAAGACATAAAAGAAGCAAACAAAACACTTCAGGTTAGTAATATTTGGGGTGGTAACCAATATCCCAAGTTGGTTCTTTCATTAATTTCATGTATTAGTTTTTCTGCCTTAAGCTTACAGCTTCCTTTGTAAATTGGAGCATAAATTGCCTATTGTTACTGTGCGTTTGGGTTCTATTCCAGCGTGTACAAAATATTTTCAATTTGAGATATGTTGGTCTGATGTTACCAGAAATGTTCCTGTGCTATTCCAGAAGTATTGGGAGGTTTACGTGGGTGTTTCCATTTTTCTAGAAGAGTATCTTTAACTTTCAGTTAAGGTGGGAACACCCATTTCAAATTTTAAATGTTTTGGTATATCTTTATTCTGTTCCTAGCTTTGCTTTTTAATTTTTAAAAATGTTATTTCAGTATATTTTAGATGAGCATCAACAAATTCACACATAACTCTTGCAGTTAAGTCCATTCCCTTTCTCTGAACGTAAAACTCTTGTTTTAAAGAGTACAATTTCTATTGAAAGATTTATGATCTGTTTAGGAAAGGCTTACTCTGTGAATTGTTGCCCTTTGACAAATCCTGAATGGCATGTAACAAAACAATAGTTCAGTTCAGATAGCATCTTTTCTCCTCACTAGGGCCTGGTCTGGTTGAAGGACAAAGAAGCTACTCACTGCAAATTATGTGAAAAAGAATTTTCTCTTTCTAAGAGGAAGGTGAGTTTATATTAAACGTTGTCGTCTTTTATTATTTAAAAATGATAAAAGCCTGGAAATGTATCAAGTGCCAGAAGATGTACTGCTCATTACGTGCAATAAATTTTATCAATTTAATGAATTAACGACATATTTTCACTCACTAGATGGACATTTTTATCAGTCATTTGGTTTGCTGAGTTTTCTCTGAAAGTATGCTATAGAAATTTTAGGGTAGTTATTTTACCAGTTCTGTACGTAGCAGTCAATAAATTGGGAGAATTCCTGTAATGATTTTCCAAATAATATATCTTCAAGGTTTGGTACAGAACATTTATTTTTACCCACAAAAATAGATATCTAGGTTGGTAGACCTAAGTTATCATTGGTTACTTATTGCTTAGTACACAAATTATATTGGCATAAAAATCTTTTTTTTTTTTTTAGCATCATTGTAGAAATTGTGGTGAAATTTTCTGCAATGCCTGCTCTGACAACGAGTTGCCTTTGCCATCTTCACCAAAGCCAGTTCGCGTCTGCGACTCCTGTCATGCACTGCTCATACAAAGGTGTTCTTCCAATATGCCCTAAGTCTTCTGCAGAAGTTATAAGACATTCTCACCGATTATGAGTGCTGTCGTGTTGGCTGCTTATATATATGTTACTGCAATTCCGGCTTAATGCCCTTAATGTCAAAATAATGGAAATACTTGTCACTACGTTTTTGTGCCATTGTTCTTGCAATACCAGAATCAAAGTCTTGTTTTGTACAGTTGTGCTGAGGCGATGATCGAAATGCATCTGCTTTGCAGTTCTGTTTCTGCTGTTTTATGTTGTCAGAGGGCTATTCTAGTGTGTGGTGCAGAATTGTCCTTGTAATGAAAGCTTTGCGCTGAGAACAGGGAAGCCAAGAAGCTGAAATTGGAGCTGGATAATGTTTACATTGCCTGCACTATTTGTGTAGTTTGGTGTCCCTCTGACACTTCCACTGAAAAAGCATTGTTGCTTACGTGTGAGCGAAGTTGAATTAGGCAAATTATAAACAAATATATATTTGTTCAGCTGGCAGAACTCGGGTTATTTTCTCTGGTGTTTCTACACAATCTTTTCAAATACAAGTTGGCCTGATTCCAGCTTCTGGGCAACAGTTTATGCAGGTTTATATGAATGTAGTAGGTAGGAGTTGGAGGATCTAGTTTAGCAAGATGGAAGAATTTGCTTCTTATGGGGAAATTCATGATCAGGATCCATCTAGAACAAACAGCCCAGGGCTGAAAGATTTCCATTCGGAGGTTCAGATGAGAAAGTTTAGGGAGAGAAGGATCTCTTATAGTGTTAAACCTCTGGAATCAAAATCCATGGTTAACTTCCCCAACTGGTTAACATGCAACACTTACAACAGTTGCAAAATAATCCTTTATATATCAAGGAAGGGTAGCAGGCACACTTGAGAGATGTCTCTTTTCTATACAGTGGTTGTTAGACAAGTGATGCCACATAAAAAGATTGGCAGAGTAGTAACTAGATGAGTTCTCCATATATTGTATAAGATTGGTTGACTTGAAAAAAGAATGTATCTTAAAAATTGTCTCCAAGAACTTGTTTTAGAGACAAGCCTAGCTGGACTTTTTGTATAGAGCTTTTATACTTGCGCACAAACTATTTGCACTTCTTTTTAATGTAAACTTAAGTTATTCGAAATGATCTATAAGGAATATACATTACAAAATAGCAGATTGCCAAATGAATTATTAACAGAACAGGTCAGGATAGTGTTGTTTTTATTTGTCTTATAGGAAAGTGAAAAAGATTGCTTATTTAAGTCAACTTTTTGGAAAACCACTGTATCTAACAATTTTACATGAAAAATGGAGGGTGTAATAAAAAGAAATGGTAGTCTTGTACTGGTGGGTCATTTCTAATAGATGTTGAGAACAGTTTTTAATGTGAAAGTATTACCTATTCAAAAGTTATGCATTTTTCCTTTGGATTGATCTAAACCAGGGCTGCCAAACTCGTGGCCTGGATGCGTCACATGCTGGTTTAGCGAAGGGGAAGAATCCCGATGTCATGTGACACCATGAATTTGACACCCCCTGATCTAAACCAACCACCCCTTTTAAAACCTTCCTCTTTTTGATTCCTCTTCCACAACTGGGTGCCTTCCAGGTGTATTAAAAAAATACGGAGTTGCAATATAAGATCAGTACAGGATCCATGAAAGGCAAATGTAACTACAGAGGTCAATAAAATTTGATAGTGATGTGCTGTTCTGTAACTTTAATTCGTTTTCAGTATTTAAGGGATATTATCTAAAACTGGGATGTCAAACTCACGGCATTACATTGTCGTCACGTGACGTATCGCAACTTTCCCCTCCCTTCGCTAAAACAGGGTGGGCTGCAAGTTTGACACCCCTGATCCAAAACATAGATAACCTTTTACAGGTTTGATATAGTACAAGAAATTACTGGGGAACTCCCTGTCTGTAAAAAGCTGTTGGCGGTAGAACCAGGCAACCACATGAATTGTTGAGTTCTCAGTTATGAGAGGCTGGATTCTTAGCACTGGCTGGAGAATTCTGGGATTTGAAGGCCATACTTCCTAACTGCTAAGGCTGAGAAACTCTACTTTACTGGATCATTCAGTGAGCAGGACTCTTTTAGCAGAGAAAGGTAATTTTCAGCTTGACAATTCTGAAATTCTTGTATCAAAATGTCAAAGTAAGCCTTAACAACCATACAATCGATTTTCTAATAAACGTTCTAATAATTACAAGCTCATGGGTTATTAAATAACACATATTTTTCATTTCCCCTCTCCTGTATCAGCTTTATTGGTTAATCAGCAGGGCTGTGAAGTGGTTCAGATTCAATTCCCAAATTGTGCTTTGGACATGACACCTGTCACAATTCTTTAAGTATGTTCTCTCATGAGTTTGCAAGAAAGATACAATCCTGAGAAAAGACATATATATATATATACTTAATAATTGCAAACAGGCTCTGAAATATTTGGGGAACTAATTCCAAATGAGTAATTTTATTGGCTGTAAAATCAGCTCCTCTTCAATTTCAAGTGATAAATTTGGTCCAACCTCAAAACCATCTACCTTTGAAGAAATATGAGCTTAGAATCTTCATCAAATTTCATCTGATTATCCATTTCTTATGTACAAACTTTATCTAAGACCAAGCTGTTAATTTCTGTGGTGGAAAATGCCAACATTTTAAATTGATTGCATATTTTGTAATATTGTGAAAGGTTTTTTAAATTTTTTTAAGAAGCAGTTTCAGAGTTGACTACTACAGGTTCTCAATCCAATATCAGGAAATCCTTGGCCCGAGAGTCCTTAAAGCAATGCATTCCGGGTCTACCGTAGACTTATAGTGGGGAGCAGAATTTCTTACTGGTGTTTGGAAAAGAATGTTATTTACACTACATTCTCAACTGTCCTTCACAGGTAGTTATTTTAGGCTTTCTAGGCTTAATGCCAAGTCATCAAGATTTCTGGAAAGGAGGCCTAGCAACCTTTTCTTCCCTTAAAGAATTGCTTGAAGGGTGTCATTCACTCACCATCACACATACTATTGTGCCATACATGATGCTCTGAATTAATATCATCCTTTCTTGTAATTTACTCAGAATGTGTCATGGAACATATTATACTATCAGCTACTAAATTCTTAGAAATCTCAAAAGAAAGTAGTGTTTGGTCACAATTGCTAAAAGAAACACTGGGTAACTATATAATTATATCTAATAGTTCTGATACTGTTCCATGCCAGAAAGTTTTTGTCTTTTAGCATTTTACTTTTTATGTATTTGATGTTTGGTATTTTACATGAAATTTTGGTCAATTGACCATAAATAAAATTTGGTTAATTTAAAATACAAGTGTTTGTAAATATTGGAAAAAATATTCAACGTTTTTCAGCTTGTCCTGGTGATGCTCAAATCATTCACTTTGTTGTTATGCACTTGGTACACGTTACTGCTTGTATAATAGCAGTTGATGCACACATATTTCCATTAAATAAAAAGCAATTCTTCCCAGTAAATTTGGGAAAGATTTATAATAGCTATAGAAAATAACAGTTTTCCATACAGACACTGACACTCTGAATGTGTGAGAACCTGATTCAATTACATAATCTTAGAATGCACTGTTATTTAGTATGAAGAGTGAAACTGATGCTAAGATGATCCATCCCACTTGCCTCTTTTGAGCCAAAGAATCAATATATTAGTTATCAGAGGCTTACATAATGAAGTCCTTGCTTTGATGGCCACATCATTATGAATCTGATTGCATGATCCTGTTAATACACACTACCCTCTGTACACTCCTTGTAGTAACAAATGCCTTGAACAGTGTCTACGTTGGGGCACAGTTGAAAAGAAGTTTGCAGAAAACAACTGGAATGGCAGGACAATGGGGATGATTAGGGACTGGGAAGAAGCCTTAGGTGATGACAAGAAAGCTTTTCGAGTGCCTCATGGAGTATGTCAAGCTTAGTAATTCAGAGGTAGATACCACTTGAATGTTAGGATTTTTTCTAACACCTGAGTATTCAACACTAGAACCTATTACCAAGGGAGGCTCCTTATTAAGGCTCCTATTTGCTCACTGTATTCAAGCAAAGCTGTTTTAACCCTCCTTTTGATCCAAAACTATAGAGGAAAGAAGGCATAATTTAGTTTTTATGATAAAACTAGTGATGTTAATACGCTAAGGATGGTTTACTATATAAGGACTACAGTACCTCAATATATAGCCTCCCTGAAATTAATATTAATTTTAAAATATTAAAATTAATTTTGCTAAACACCACCTAGTACATTTCTTGGAAAACAGTGCATTGAGTAAAGCACACTAAAATCATGGATCTCACCTTTGTTTTTCCTATTTCATTTATTCTGTAAAACTGTTTAGGATCCTAAGATTTGCAAACAGGAAAGTGTATCTTCAGAATCAAATATGGCTATTATGACACACGTGGCTGCTGTCTGTATAAACTTTACTGAAAATAAAACATCTACAAATTAACATTTTTAGCTTTGGAATCATAGTATTGAATATAAATTTGTATCTTTTCTATTTTTCTATGACCCACAAAATTCTCATACTTATCTCTCTATTGAGCATTAAGCCTTGATACAAATATGCTCAACCAAAAAAGAGGATTCCTTATGGATCTAAATTACTTGTATTTTTAGTATAAACTTAAAAAAGTGTTTCTTTTATACAGAATTTTGTACAAATTAGAAAAGATTAAAATTTGCATTGTTTGCCCTTCAATTAGATAAATTGACACAACACATCCTAGAATGAAATCTATTTTGCTATCTCCCACAAGACATTTATTACATACATAACATTACTAGCAAAAACAGGCAACAAACTTTCAATTTATCACATTTGACAAATTATTCTGAAGAATCTGGAGGACAAGCAATGAAAAGAAAAAATCTCCTTGAATATTAATACCTTTTTTTCAAAACACAGAAAATGCTTAAGTGACTAAACAGTATTTCATCCAAACAATCTTACATGTTAAAAATGCAAAGCAAGAGAGGACTACTTATGTAATCCGTCAGACTTTTAGATGGAAATGTTATTGGTTGCCAGATTGGCCACACAATCCTTACATGGGTATCTTCACAGGAATAGAAATGGCATCCGTAAGTCAATTATTTTAAAGAACTGTAACAGTTACTTCTCTATCAATGTTACCATAGTCCATAGCTTTCTGCTTTTCTCCCATATCTTTCTCATATAGTATCTATTAATAACTTATCTCAAACTTTAATTGCCAAGAAAACAAAGTGAAGATTCAGACCATGTTTTCTATCAATATATTTTAAATATTATGAACGTTCTGACATACACGTAGCTCAGACAGCATATGTAGCAGTTGTGCATTAGGTCATTCCAGAATTTTAACACATGGCCTTCATGTCCCACGCTATTTTCTGACATTCTTCCATTAGTTTTCATTGACAAACAATTTATTAACACTTAACACTTGCTTTCATTCCAAACCTCAACAAATGTAACATGAACGTAATGGTTATTTCATTTCATTGATGTAGAATCAATAATATAATCTTCCAGTACAACTGCTTTTAATGAATCAAAATCCTAGGATACGCAACTATCTTCAGGAGGAGCTAGTATAAAAACTATCAACATCAGTGGTTTGAATATAAAAAATTTATTTAAAGTCAAGAGTATGCAACAAATAAAACCTACAGAAAACAGATTTCCCCATCACAATCCGATGCTTACCAAATAATGGGAAAACACATTCCTTCAGTCATTATAAAGTTTTCAATACAAAAGAAATTTAAGTTTTGTAAGAAAGCCTAGTAGACCAAGTACTGTTTCCTTCCAACACGCTTTGGAGACACAATGACACTCTTCAATACATTCCACGCCAGCCACCTCCTCCCATGTTGCCTTGCCCGTAATATCCACCACTATTTCCGCTGCCACGACCTACAAAATAACCGCAACACTTTTATTCCTGTAGTTAGTATCGTTTAAATTTTATATCCACCTATACCAGGGGTCGACAATTTTTTTAACTCAAAGGGCCACTTGGGCCCATTTCCCACAGAAAAAAAAATGCTGGGGGCTGCAAAACCTGGGTGGGCGTGGCCAAATCAAAATCATTTCCACCCAGTCACATGACCCCCCCCCCAGCCACGCTTACACAGGTTTTGTGGCTCACTGTTTTCTGTGGGAAATGGGACACTCTCCCCCCCCTCCCATTTCTGTTTTTTTCCCTCCC
>JANHJO010003378.1:123900-135255 GCA_032468235.1 Pseudoxyrhopus heterurus | reverse complement strand
CAGGAGGGTATCCTGCTTGCGTGCATGCAAGATAAACAGATGAGAAAGATCTGCCCTCTCTCTCTCTTGTGCGCGTGCGCCCAAGCAGGATACCCTCCTGGGCCAGGATCACAGCGGAGACAGCAGTGGGGATGGCGACTACTCCTCCCCCTGCTGCTACTGTGCAGTGAGGTGAGTAGCGGGCCGCGCTGCGCAGTGCAGGAGAGCCTGCGCTGCGCAGGGGCGCCCGAGCTCTTCCCTCCCTGCATCCGGCAGCAGCGGCTTCTCCCATTTCCCTTCTTCGTGGCTTCTCCTCCCATTTCCCTTCTTTGTGAGCCGACATGAAGGGGACAGCAGATGGCGTAGAGCTGCCCACAAAGGACACAATTGCAAAAAGCAGGCTGTCGCAGGCAGTGCAGATAAAAGGGGAGGAGCGCTTCAGCCGCGCAGCTCTGCAGAGAGGCTTGTGCCTTCTCAGGGCAGAGAGCATGTTGTGTGACCGGGCCAGCAGGGGACCGCAGCAGAGGGGTCAAAGGGCCACATATGGCTCGGGGGCCGCGGGTTGCAGACCCCCAACCTATACGAAAGAAATCTTACCACCCTTATGATGCCACTCATGCCTTCCGAGCATGAATGCATTCTTAGTTCTTCATACAATGCAAAGTACTGGGGGAGATTAAAACCAATATCTAATATTAATCAAAACAAAACCTTACCATAGCCACCCAATCCATCAGGAGTACCATATCCTCCAGTGTAACTGCTGCCCATTCCCATTCTTCCAACGGAACCATAACCACCTTGCTCTGGAAAAGAGCAGCTACCATTAGTCTCTAGAAATCCTATACAAACTGAAATCAAATTAAAAATCTGAAATTAAACCTACCCATGGCATCTCTGCCATAGCCACCCATTCCAGAACCGCCTCCAGCAGTTGAATTGAGGAATAGCTCGATGTATCGATGCTCTTTAAAAGAATAAAAAGCTTACTCCCATAAATGCAAGTGTTACAATTACCTGTATAAAATCAAGGGAAAGTGTACAAAACTTCAGACATATTTACTGTAACTTACGCATATGGTTTTTATCTTTAGACATGGCAGCCACTGCATCTTCATGTGTCATAAATTCCACATCAGCCTCTCCGGTTGCTCTTCCATCTGCTCCAATGTCAATATGAACCCTTATAGGAGTCAGTGGTGAGAAAAACTAAAAGAAAGCAGTAAGTTAAAACTCCTCAAATTTAACCCATTATTTTAAGTCTGTCATGTCCAAGATGCACACAATTGTGTAAAATAAATCACACTTCTACCATGCATATACATTTTACAGTACAAATTTTACGGATCCATTAGTTATTGTTATGAAATCCCTTAGAGTTGGGTAGCCAATAAATTAAAACAAACTGAATGGGAAAGTATAGATTAGAGTACATGACAGTTTTAAAGCATATAACTTCTTTAATGTGCAATAGCATATGCCATTATTCCCTTAGTTGCTTTTTGTGTACAGAAAAATGTAAAAAATGTGCTACTGCTTTGGGTCATATATCTATAAACCATACACTGGGATGATGTTGAAATATCAAGCAGAAGTAACTGAGCTGATATAGATTAAGTACCGTATATACTCGAGTATAAGCCGACTTGAGTATAAGCCGAGGTCCTAATTTTACCCAGGAAAACGAGGTAAAATTATTGACCCAAGTATAAGCCAATCAGCAATAATGCGCGCTTATACTCGAGTCGGCTTATACTAATTTTCGGGGAGAAATTGATGCCTGCTGTGCGCCGATCAATTTAGCCCCAAAAATCAGCTGATTTGAGCCAGGAAACGGGCCGAAATTGATGAGGATGCAGCGCACGCTGCTCGCGCATCAATTTAGGCCCAAAAATGGGCCGACTCAAGTATAAGCCGAGGGTGGTTTTTTCAGCCCTTTTTGAGGGCTGAAAAACTCGGCTTATACTCGAGTATATACGGTATTTGGAGCACAAATTCTTATGGACAAGCCAGTGTTTCAGTTTCTGCTTTACTTTCTCTTTTATTAACACTTTAGGCCCAGAATAGCGCAATTATACTTCTCATGGTTACATTTGGTTAGTATGATGGCAATAATACCTATCTTTTTACATTAACCTACAGTTATTTTCAAATCAAAATATTCTTCTTTTCAGCAACTTTTCAGCATCCTATCAGTATACTGGCTACAATTAGCAGGTCCCATCCCAGTCTTCTCCCTGATTTACCTATCTATTATACTGTTGCTACTATTTAACATCCTTCCCACTAAGCCCCTAAATACTGATTTATATTACGGCCACCCATTTTATAAGCTTGCCTTCATTTGAAGATTTCCAGCTCCATTGACAAGAAAAATACAAATTCATCAGCATAGAAGAATCACACAACTTAATCTTAAACTTTTTAAACTAATAGATATAGATTGCATGGCTGGCTAAAAGAAATTGAATAATAGTGATAGCAATTATAATGTTCTTATATTTGCTATTAGAAATTCTCTAATTTTGGCTACAGTATTTGTAATTTATATGTGTATCATTTTAATTGTAATAACAGCTGTTTAAAATTTTTATTATCAGATTTACTAATCTTTTTGAATACTTTTGTCAGAGAAGATGGGAATATAAATCAAATACTGGTGGGTTTTTTTTCTTTTGCATTTTTTTCTCCTTCTGTTTAATTATATAAAATCTCCCCCCACCAAGGGGAATTCTAACATGAAATGTGCACTTCAGTTACTTTCAAATACCACTAGCCATTCAATTACTACAAGTAACACACACATTTTATCTCTTGGGAAACCTCTCCCCCCAACACGCTTGTTTCAGCTAGAAATATTTTCAACAATACTCACATTAGCAATATCATTTTCGGTGGCTCGAAAAGGCAAACCTCTCATGTGAACAAAATGACCACCATGGAAACCTGAACTTGCATCTCCTGCTCCACCATAGCCATGGCCTCCCATTCCTAAAAGCAAAACAGGTCCATGAAGGCATAACTGACTCTTGACTGAAGATATGTGCTGCCTCCTCTAAAAAAGTAAACTACAATTGCAGTACCGTAAGCGAGCCGGTCAGTTCCTGTACTGACGATAGAACTAGAGACAGTGCATACCATTTCTTGTATCCAACTGTTTATAAGCAGGATACTGAAAACATCAAAGCAATATCCCTAGCCGAGTCTACAAATAGACAGCTGAACAACATGGTAACATTCTTTCTTACCTCTCCCATCTCTCATTCTGTCATCATAGCCATCATTTCCATAGGCATAATTGTTATAGCCACCATACTCATCAAAGCCACCATATCCTGTGAGATTTAAGAGGGGGACAGACTGTGAAGAGTCTTTAAACACCAAAAAGGATGTTTGCTTAGTGCATAGAACCAAACTGATTTGATATGAAATACAAACATTTCTATGTAGACATAACAGGCTCAAAGACATGCAAACCAAGTTTCACTCGTATTTAAAATCTCATTTCAGATGCCTCTCCATATCTTTTCAATCTCAAGTCATATGGCTGGTATAAACAAAGTGAAAGATAGTCAGGTTTCAGACTTGATATCTATTATTACTACTGTCATTTCTGTATTTCTTGACAAAATGTCAGGAACATGAAAATGACAAGAGCCTGTGGTCATTAGATACACATACCACCGTCATATCCACCATCTCCTCGATGGATTCTGTCATACATACTTCCACGCCCAGCTCCATAATAACCCCCTCTTCCTCCCATTGGTCTATCATATGGTCCAGGTCGTTGTCCCATCATTCTTCGGGGTGGATCATAGAATCCTCGGATTTCACTCCTACTACTTTTGAAGATCTCAATATATCTGAGTAAAAAAAATTTACAATGTACAAATGTAAGAATACAGCTATAGAACACTTGGAAAAAATACAATAACTGCACATTTTTAAAATTTTAAATCTAGATATAGCATTGAAGGCAAGCGAACACTTTTTTCTAGTGTCACTTTTAGGATTTAGGATATTAAATGCAAAAGCAAGCAGTTCTGTGATTTACTTTACTGACTAAAAATTCTAACTGCAAATTAAATACAGCAAATCTCTGAACCACACTCCCCCCTGCCCCAGTAAAGTTCTTTGAAAAGAATCTGGCTATTGTAGAACACCCTCCACAAAAAAGGAACAAACAAACAAAATTAGCCCAATTTTAGCAAGCTACGTAGTATTATCAATCCCCCTCCCACCACATCTATTTTACTCCCAGTTACTTAGGGTGTTTTTGTTAAAAAAAATAGCCAGTTGGTTTATACCCCAGCCCCCCAAAAGCAATTCTGACCCCCAACCCCCACAAAATATTTACCATCCCAAACTCTCCATCCCCACCTGTGCCCTATTCTTTCCTTGTGTTTCCCCAGAGCTTTTTCTGCTATCTCCTTTGAAGCAAACTGCACGAAGGCCTCCCCTGTGCTTCTCCCCTGGTAGTCCAGCGTCAATGTTATCCCATTTGGCACGATTTCCAACCCTTTAACCCAAGGACAAATAACCCCATCAAGGGGAAGAGTGTTAAAGTCTGAAACATTCCCATCTGTAGAAAATACTTAAAGCAAATCTACACAAATGCAAGAAAATAGCTTAGCTTCCCCCCAACCCAAATACACAGGCTAAAGAGTTTTCATTTAGACATTGTATTACTGTCTCTTTGTTCAGATTACACAGCAACAGCTACATCACAAAGAACCCACCTATACTGCATGATGTCATAACTACATACTCCAAATTCTGACTCCTAATAGGCTATCTAAATGTGTAAATTTTTATCCTGCCAATGCAAACTCTTTACTTTTTAGTAGAGTTTTAACAAAGAATACCAACATTAGTAATCTAAATTTTAAAGACTGATTCCCCCTCCCCCAAGAATACTAATAAAATTTTAAGCTGTTTCAAATATCAATCTTGCAGACATAGAAACACTGAAAGTCACTTGACATTAACACTAGAGCTACCTTGAAAGAACTGAACGATCTCCTCCTTGCTGCAGCCAAATGGCAGACCACGCAATCGTACTGTTCCATCACTAGATGAATCATTTGGACCATTATGTTTCCCAGCCCAGTCCATTTTGCTGTTTAAAATCAAACACCATAAAAAACATAAACAGCAAATTTAGCATTTGAGAATGACGATTCACCCCCAACCCCTTCCTAAGCAGGACTGTATACATTAGAAACATCTTGAACTTTTTAAAAAAATGCAACAACTGCTCAGAGTATAATGCTGTGATAATTTACAACTGCCATTGTCTTGAACTCATACAGAACTAGCATGACCTGCTCATGCAACCTGCCACATAGCTATTCTCAAGACCTCGACTGATAGGCATCTATCTATGAAGACAAATTCTACTACTGAATACTTAGTTCCTCCCTCTCACGTTTGCCCAGCCATTTCAATACACATATTCAATCACTGCAAAGGGCACTATTTTTAAAATTCATACTACTGCAGGCCAGTGAAGCCACAGCAAATTGTTTCCTAAAAATACATATGAAATAAATGCATGCTTCTCAACCTGCATACGAATCTCATGGGTGTTCATTCCAATGCCAGCTACAAAGGCCAAGGCAGCAGTCCTACAGGGCTTAGGACTACAATTCTCACAATTAAATAAATGGAAAGACAGTCAAACAACTAATTCTGGGGGCAGAGGTTGACAGGTAAAAGATAACATTAAGCTAACAGGGGAAGGGAAATGAATTTGATTGTGTGCACAAGAGGCTGCATTATCCCAGCAACATAAACCAGCAAAATAGAAAAGCAAGATTCATGTTTTTTTTAATTCATTGAAATAGTAAGATGCAAATGCAAAGTAATACTCAGTAGTTTTATGGGAGTATGTCTATGTATAGTGTGTACATACAATGTAAAAACTGGACAAGTTGAGAGACCCGGGAAGTACATTTAATGATACAATGGCTAGTAAATTCAAAGTACAATTCACATACCTGCAGACATTTCCTCCACTACAATTAGACTAGCATCCTTCCACTTTAATCTTACCCAAAGTAGAGTCCCTCCAAATATTTTGGACTATAATTCCCAGAATAAAGTATCTACAAATACTGTCTTTACAATTTTATTTACAAAGTGTTGGTTGGTGGGGTAGAACAATTTACTCTGAGTTGAAGCTCCACCTACAACTACAGGAAAGAGTAGGTTTTTCTAACATTAAAGAAAAATTACAATGGGAAAAATATTCTGCTCAGAATAGTTTTTGCTTTAGATCTCAGCTTGTAATAGCGTTCAACCTTTTCCCATGCTAAAGTAGACTAGAGATATCAGAAAGAAAATGATATTCTTAGCGCACACATTTGGGGAGGGGGATTTCACAAAATGAGGAAAAATGGATTTGGTACACATACTAAAAACATTTCATAAGATTGCTACTTTAGTGAATTTTCTTGCTGAAAAAGTATCTAAACTGCAATACACAGAGTAAGATGTAATGACAATAAGAAGGAAAAGGTAGCAGTACAAGAAGTTCATAATACCCTTGCTAAATTAAAGCAGATTTTGCAGAGACTGCTAAAGTCTAAATCTTTGGGCCTCATTTATATTACTCATAATGTTAATCCCACAAGTTCTTGGAGAAGGGGAAAATTTGACCAGTATATCAAAGTAAAGCTCTATGTCCTGGGTTCTCTTTGCATCTACCAAGTTCTACACTACCTCTACATATTTTTTTATTTCATTAAAATATCCATCCATCCATTCAAACATACTGCAAAGCAAAATGCTAGACTTAAGCATTAGTTTTGCTCTGAGATAATTGTTAAAGCTTAAGTGGAATGCCAACCTCAGCAGCTTACATTTTGAAACTAAAGTCTCCATGACTGCCCATGCCTTCTAAAGCCATCACACACATATTATCAAGTATTTTCCAGATTATAAAGGCTGGAGACTGTTTAGCTTTAGATAACAAAGGCAACTCTTTAGAAATCTTCTCAGATTTCAACCCAAATTTCCAGAAAGATTTTAAACTCCATTAAAATAGGAATGGAGAACTCTTAGGGAAAATTTTATAGATTTTCTGACTGGAGTTGTCTGTTCCTATTTTATAAATGGAATATAGTGTTTAATTAGGAAGACAGCAATTAGCATCAAAAGATACCAACCTTACCCATCAGTTTTATTGTTCTCTAGTGCAATTGTTTATGAAAAATTAGATGACAGTGCTACTTGCATTTCTACTACTTAGGAAGTTCACAATGGAAAAATTACTTTTTACCAGAGACTTCACTACAAATGCTTAAGACTCTCTACAATGGTCTCTCACCGTACCTTATCGCAAACAGCTATTTTACATGTTTAATTTCTCCTCAAATGCCCAAAGCAGAGGTGGCAGTACGCTAAAAAAATCTAATTTTATGTCACATCACATGCCCTTGAAAAAAAAACACCAAACAAAGCACAGCCACAGCTAGTAAAAAGTTACCAAACCCTGGTTTATAAACCCATTACCTGGTTTAAAGACCCCTTTTCACCAAAGCTCTGTGAAGGCTACAATTAACAAGTCTCTCCCAGCAGCCCATACATCCTAATTCAACTGCACCAATTTTTATCCTCAGTATCTTTAAGTTCAACTAAAACTGTGTCATAAAGCATTGAAAGTTTTTCATTTGTTCAACATAAATGGGAGCTTCACCATCAGAGCAAAATGCATTCTAAACATTATCTCTAAAGAGGTTGATAAGCCAAACCAATTAGAACAGCCAGGGATGGACAAAGGGAGAAACTTGGAGGAACAAATGCCACTGGTAATACCAGAAATTGTGGATCTCCATTTCCGACTTCTGAAAACATAGTCATTATGCAGTGCATAGTAGTGCAGAGCTTGTGAAAATGCATATTATGATGCATGTAGTTTATTCCAGAGCTGCAGTCTCATTTTCTCTTCCTGAAAGTGAGATCTTCGTCTTTCTCAACAAAAACAAAGGTCACATTTCAACACATATGCAAAGTGATTCTTAGGCTGGCCTTTTTTCCAGGCAGTTTACACACTCAAAAATAAATTCAAATCTCAGCTGAATCAACAGATTTTTCCCCAGGTTCTTTTCATAGAAGGCATAGGTGTTTTCGCTGCAACATGACTTCCACAGACTTCGTCTTCCTTATACCAATCTCCCATTTCCAATACAAAGCTTGGAAAGAATAGCGAGAATAGTTTTAAACCAACTAGAGAATAGGATTTTTGGTAGAGCTATGGCTTGATATTATCTCACAGTCAACATGGTTCCAGTTGATAATGTAGATCAGAACACTCCTTATTTTCCTATTGTTTATCATTAGCAGAACCTTTAACTCTGCAAATGGAGGTCGAGTACATTATTACTGGTTTTTAAGACCTTCACTGGAACTTACAACCTTAATAGAACTTTGGGGTAATGCAGTGTGTTGTATTCTTAGACCAGCTTTGTAGCTTTCCAATATAGTATCTTAGTTAATAAAAGCATGTCCATTATCAGAATAAGGAACCTAGATTCTTTTTACATGACCCATAGATGTAGACTTTCTTTTAAGAGACTGTAATAAATAAAGGAAAAATATTTAAAAGCACTTGAGAAAATTGAATTGTATGGTAAAGAAGTATATTATATACAGAATTTAATATGCATACTTATCTGAAAGAATTGTAATTATTCTGCAATAAAAAATCACCCAATTTAAACTGCTCTATTCCACCAACCAATTAAGAAAATCTGAAATAACTATGAAGTTTCATTCTGGAGGGTAGCAGAACACTTTATTCCAGTCCTGGGCATGGGATAATCATATTTGCTTTCGCTGTCTTTTTACTACTTCTTTTCAATAAAACCATGAGTTATTGATACACTGTACACATGCTCTTATACTCCAATTAAGACATTTCTCACAATTAATATAGAACTGCAGCATTAAAGGAAGTCACTCCCTCTTTCCTGCTGTATAGGTTTAATCTCTTTGGGGCTAATACCTTTATTGTATTTAATTAGCAATGTACATTTAGAACATGTTCAAAACCCCAACTGTTTCACAAAATTAATTAGAAATATAATGAACAAAATAGAAATCAAAATGGCTAGCCATGTTACTTAACAAATCTGAAATTATTATTTTTTACTATCTCCACAACACACACATGAATTTTAGGTACGCTAAAATAAATACATTTACAATTTTCAATTCATTCATATTTTTCTTAATATAATAAATGAGAATTAAAACATCAGTGTTATATTCTATTTATGTGGAACGAACAGTTGTTTTCCTGTTGAAGATTGCAATTCCTCTGGAACAATCTGTTGGGAAGCCAATGGTGTGGGGGGGGGGGGGAGTAAAAAAAAAACTCTCCAGACACCCATCTCAAAAGTGCTTTTTCAAAAGGTAACTGGACTGTTTTTCTTTGAGGGGGAAGAACAAAATCATATTGTTTCTCATCCAAGAAATTTCAATTTTTATGACCAAAGACATCCATAGATGTTCAGATCACATCAGTTGTAATGTTCCACAGACATCCAGACACCCATCCTGACCTTCCCTCTTTTCTTTCCTAAGCCACAAAGTCATTGAAGATACATAAACTCTTGTTCAAGAGTTGAACTTAGCCTTTTTTGGCTACTAATTAATTAGTCTCAACTAAACAACACATACAGATGTTGTCAAAACCACATTTACACTAAATCTGTGCTCACTTACCTGGAAGTAAGCAATACTGAACTCACTTCTGGATATCACTTCTGTAAATGCACTTTACTGTATTTTTCCTGTAATTGTTTACTTCATCTAAACTTGATCACTACAGATTTGTTATTTAGACAGTATATACAATTAGTTTTACTTACCAAATGCCACCATTTTGATTTCCTATTTTATATCTACAAATTCAGTAAGATCTTGTAACTATTTACCCAAAAAGAATTTCCAGTTTGTTCAATGAAGTTTATTCCCATGTTTAATATTTTTTTAAACATCCAAACTTTATAGGTAGTCCTCAACTTACAACAGGTCATTTAACAACTGTTCAGAGTTACAACAGCTTTGGAAAATGTGTTTTATGGCCTGTAAAAGCACTTTGAGCAGTCATAGAATCTCATCACAATCAAATGACCACATTTCGGGCACTTGGCTCACATTTAAGACTGGTTGCAATATCCTGTGGTCAAATGATTGGAACTTGCGTCTTTTTTGTTCAGTTTCCAGAATTTTCTGTGGTTTCCTGCAAAAAAATTACCCATTCAGGAGAATGGATTTGGGCTTATGACTGTAATTTGTTTGACACTATAAAAAAAGTTAAAAAGGTTAAAAAAATGGTCTGGTCACATAGGTATCTGAACTTAGAATCAAAATTTTGGTGTCAATTGCATTTGTAAGCTAAGGACTACCTGTAAAGACTTTTTGTATTTATTAAAAAATAATTGCTTTTTTCTACTGTCAAACTTATATCTATAAAGTACTACTTAAGATCAAATTCTTAATATACTGATCAGTATTTTGAACTTCAGATTAAAACATGTAAAGCACCAAAGAACCATACATATAAGAAATTATGTATGAAAATAAATTAAATTTTCCCATACATGTAAGCAGAGGTGCGTCACAGATTTAAAGGCACTTGGTGTGCCTTTTACTGAAATGACATTGTGCAATCAATGCAGGCTTTGAAAAATAGTTTACTATATTTAAGAGACTGCCTTAAAACTATCCTAGTATAGGCACAATTATTTTAGATAGATCTATTATGTTATTATTTTAAATAATAAATTAAACTGGAAATTAGATTAGCTTCACTCCTCTTGATGTTCTGGTTTTGTCATGAGGCCGGAGATATATTTACATGGCTCCACTATTGAGTTGTATCTACACATTCTCTTTCTGCTTCGGGCTTGTATAATTATAATTTTAGTTAACTTTTAACATTGACTTTTTAAATGTTATATATTTGCTGCTCTTTATTTAATTATTGTACACTGCATGGCTATATAAATTTGATGAACAAATAAATTTGAAATATGGTAAATTGCCTAGAGCCAGGCAGCATATACTTTTGGTAAATATCCCTACAGGTTAATACAAGGCTATGGACACAGTAGTCCTGCTTAAGCATTACCTTCTTGTATTCAGTACAATATACAAGTACCGTATATACTCGAGTATAAGCCGACCCGAGTATAAGCCGAGTCCTTCGGGAGAGGGCGGTATATAAATCTTGTTAAAATAAAATAAATAAATAAATAAATAAAGCCGAGGTCCCAATTTTACCCAAGAAACCTGGGTAAAATTATTGACCCGAGTATAAGCCGATCAGCGCTTATACTCCAGTCGGCTTATACTAATCAGCTG
>JANHJO010003378.1:96572-106840 GCA_032468235.1 Pseudoxyrhopus heterurus | reverse complement strand
CATTGTAAACCGCTTAGAGAGGGTTGCAAGCCCTGATAGGCGGTATATAAATACAGTGCTATTGCTATTGCTATGCTCTACCAGAGGAAAGGCTCTGTCCATTCCTTTAGATGGATAACATACGTACTTAAAAAAAGGAATGCACTAATTTTTTGGGAGGCATTATGGTGTAAATGATTAAAACCGTGGACGAAGACTTGGGTGAGAGAAACTGAAATCCATCCTCATTCATGGAACCTAACCAGGTGATTTTTAAATGATCACTACTTAATCCAACTGGTAAGGCTGATGTTGTGGATAGATATTGGAGTAGAAATTGCTGCATTCTCAGAGGAAAAGAGACTTAAATCTGAATTTAATTCTCATCAGGGATGTCTGCAGAGAGGATCAATCCTTTGCTTTATTGGCTGGCTGCAGCTCTATGATCAGGTCAAGCATTGCGAGGGGCCATTGAGCATTTCCAGACAAGTCACTTCTGTCTTGTTGCTGATTAAAATAAGCATTTTTGCTAGTAGACAAGCTCAGTTTGGGGATTCTTTTCCCATGTCCGCTTAAAACCAATAACCACATGCCTTGCTGATTTCCATGGCCATCTCAGCCAGCAAGAAATTGATTTCATGGATTTTAGCTTGTGCAGTGTGATGGGTATATTTCTGCCTGAAGGAATATGAAAAAAAAAAATTGACAGTTCTCTCTTGCCATCCACCGATATTACCAAAAATATTTAAATATTTTAAAAGGAAGAGAAGAAATTAGCAAAGCGTTAGAGCACACCCATTTCAAAACCAGAGTGAGAATCCATTTCACTTGAAACATGATCGTATTTGGCATTATACCACTGGTTATGACCAACATGTCACTTTATAGGAGGGGTGGGCAAGTGTGGCACCTTTACGACCTGTGGACTTCAACTCCCAGAATTCTTGAACCAGCCATGCTGAGCCATGCTGGCTCATGAATTCTGGGAGTCGAAGTCCACAGGTCGTAAAGTTGCCATAGTTTCCCACCCCTGCTTTATAGAATAGTCTGTCATCATGAGGAAGGACTTCAGTTTAGGCTCATCAAACCAACCAAATCAGTTTGAACATTCAACGTAAATTGAATAAAGATGCAAATAACTACAGTGCATACTGGTCTCCCAGTAATCCATGAGCAGCTTGCTGAGCTGCCCTGAACAAAAGCAGAACCACAGCTTATATACCCATTACAAAGACAAGACAAAGAGAGGCAGGCACAGTGTAAATTACAGATATAGGAATGCTTTTTATAAACCCATCTGTGTGACCTTCGTGTCACTTCTCTTCCCACAAGGTCAGCATACTGCTATATCTTTGGGATCTGGTCAGTGAATATAAAACAGTGGGTGATTTCATGGTCACAGGTCAGAGATTTCATGGTCTGATTTCTACCTTGTCACCACACAGGTCAATCCAACTTGCTATTACTGGTTTATTACAAGGATACTTTAGGCAATTCACATAGATTGTATGTATGGGAAATATTATAGAATTGATAGCGAATGCAGCTCATGTTTGGTTGAGGGGTAACTTATTTCACCACTCTAGTCATGACAGCATCTAGCATTACAATAATTTACCCTGAGCTGGGAATGGACTAGATCTAAAAAATAACTCTGGTGAGGCTTTCATTGTGAAGCTTTATGAACAAACAAATGGGAAAAGACACAAAAAAGGTTTTGAAGCAGCCGGGCAAGGCAGAGGGGCTAAAATGGACAAAGCAATCCAAGTTAGCAAGTTGTTCTTCCAAATGTCCTTTTTCTTCTGAAAGCTTTAATTTTGACTGGCTGTTGTGCCCAAATCCAAGTTCAGTAAAGATGTTGGCTCTGTTGCCCCGAGTTTCTCACTCCCTTGCTTTGATGCCAGTCCCCCTGAAAAATCTCACCCCAAAAAGTAGTGATTGTCCAGTCTTCCTGTTGTTAGAGACAGAACAATGCAATTGCTCTTAAGTTGCAGGGATAATATTTAATCTTCTCTTTCATCCAGACAGGACTATACAAAGCAAACAGTTCCATCCCTTCTGCCCTTCCTCAGCTGCTTGTAGAATCTGGATTAAGAATGTCAGGGAGTATATCTCCTTGTGTGATTCATACTTGCCAGGAATCAAGGAAGAACTTCAGACTGCAAGCAGATCAACTTTAATCTTCTTATACTGCTGTAAACTTAACATGTATTTTTGTCAGAGACAGTAGTGAGATGAGTTGCAAGTAAAGAGCCGCAAAAGTTCTGATATGGTGCTTTTAACACTTCGATGAAAAAAAAATCCAGACAAATTTGTTTCGCTAAAGGCAATTGTTTATTTAAAACAGATGTACCTAAGCTGACTATATTTGGACCCTGAAGGACAGAAGAGTTGCTCCTGTAAGTACAAGGATGGGTGAGGCCACCATGAAATTCCAGGGCTACAGGTTACAGTGAGAAATAGAAAATCATCTCTGGAGTAGGAAATCACACCACACTTCTGTGCTATTGCCCCAAAACTTGTTTGGGTGCATCCATATTGTTACCAGGAGTTGTGCTAGACTCAAGGGAAAGCTTAAATTTACTACGAAATTACATCAGGAAACTGATTTAAGCTTTGACTGCTCTGTACAAGATAGAAGAGTACCTTGGACAGAGCCAAGGTAATGCAGAGATAATTCCTCATACTGTATGTTGTTGGGAAAAAGGAAGGCGGAGTTACTGATTTGCTAAGGACAAGACAGACATGACGTATTTTTCCGTCTATAAGACACCCCCATGCATAGGATGCCCCCCCTTTTCTTAACCAAAATTCAGAAATCAATATTTTAAGCAATCGGAAGTTTTATTCGTGAGGCTAGTTTGCAGAAATAAAGTATCGGCAGTTTCACGACCACGGTTCTCCTCTTGGCCCCCCATGTACAAGACACCCCTCCATTTTTAGGTAAATAGTTTAAAGAAGAAAATATCATCTTATAGATGGAAAAATATGGTATATGCTTTTGTGTTTGGATGCAGCTCTTCTTCTTCAAGGAGGCAATGATGAGACTTTCTTGCAGAACGTCTCCAAATTCACATTCTGTAGCAAATCCAGGCATGGAATTTGAGGACGACAGTTTTGAGGACAACAGGATTGTCTTCAGATCTGCACACAGAAACCATTTTTGGGGTGTGAGTCACCCTCATTGGATGTTCCATGCTAGGTTCAATAGATGTAATCTGTTATCATCACTTTGCAATCTAAAGACAAACTGGAAAAAGCCTTTGGCTCTGTAATATTTTGGATAACAGTTCCCCAGGGACACAGGCAAAGAGATATTTGTATAATGCCACTCTGAAGCATTTATTCAACGGATGAGGAAAAACACATTTGCTGAACAGTTTGGCATTTTTCTTTATATGCATTTAAAATATACTTTAGAACATACTGTTCATTACCTTCCCTCTTTCCATCCAAGATATGTACCTTATATATTACTAGGATTAAAAACCCATTTTAATGGAAAAATAACAACTTCATATTGGTAGAATATAAGGCCATTGAGTTGTGCAATACATACTTCATTTAACAGGTAGGAAATTTCATTTGATTTTCCTGCTATATTAATTCAGGTATTGATTAAACTGGATAGGTGAAGTCATTTTTTTCACAGAACAGTATCTTGCTGTGAATTTTACAACAGTTTCCTATATATATTATATTGTGCCTTTCTATGACACAAATCAAGAGTTTACAACAAAGCAGTTGTGGATCACTTGATCTATTTTTTTTAAAAAAAAAATTTACATCAGAAATAAGAAGACAATGGTGCTATCATTTATTATATTTGTGCTTTGCTGACATATGAGAAACATGAAGATTCCAAGTGACTTCCCAGTATTATTTGTGGTGAATCCATTTTTCAAATTTTCACTAATATTTCCACAGAATATTCTCCTTGTTACATTTTTGAAGTTGTGCTTTCACTGCGATACTGCATGGTTTCACTAAAAAAGGATATCTAAAGTTCGGGGCTGGTACACTGTATGTGAAATAATCTCAAAACACAAAAGCATTTTCTTTGCTTTGTATTATCCTCTTATACAAAAAAATGTTTTCAGAGTCCTTTGGATTCTCTAATCTTTTATTGGAATTTAGCAGGTTCAGAAAAGGAACCAGAATCCCAATAAATATATTAATAGAAGAATGTGGACATGCTTTTCAGCAGTGTTTCCCAACCTTAACAACTTTAAGGTGTGTGGACTTCAATTCCTAAAATTCCCCATCCAACATGAAGTTACCATGGTTGAGAAACACTGCTTTGTAGAAGCTACTGGACTCCATCCAATCCTGAATGCACTTTCATTCAAGCCACCCATTTCTTGTCCCCGCCTTTTCTTTCTCCTTCATCCTGTTCTAGTCATAGTCATCATAGTGCTCCACCTCTTTGAAGCAGACTGAATGGCTTATGAAAGAGATGATTTGATTATGATAGTGAATATTCTTCCAGGGATCGATACCCGTTTATTCTAGCTTCCCTGGTTTGGAAGCACATATCCACTCAGCATCCTTATTAAGTCAGCAAGGATTTCAAAAGAAAATAGATTTATTTTGCTTCCATGAGCTTTTTTTCCTTGTGGAAATTTGTAGGAATGATTTTGGCTGCATACAACGAAAGAACTTCTTTCTAGTGCAAAGTTTAGGTTCTAGTTTATGAAATAAATAAAAAAGAGAAATGAAACTGTCTTCTGAAAGAAGAAAACTCTGGAAATTCTGAAATATATTGTCTTTCAGCAATATCAATAGCCACAATGGCCTTTTTTTCACATAAATCTACCTGTTCAGTTGATTTGATATCAATTACACATATCAAGGAAGGGCTACTTTCTATATGCCAAATAAGCGGAATTAAAGTTTGTCGTGGCTAAAATTCCACTGGGTCAACACTGATCAAATTGCAAGGAATTGCTGTTGTGTAAATGTCCATGTTGTTCTGAATATTTTCAGTCATTAAATTTGAAAATGCACACACATATTCCCTGTACTACAGGAGATATATATGTTTTCACAAATGTACATTAATACATGACAATTACATTTACCTAATCAGTGATATTCATTAATTTATATCTGATTTTTCAGGCATGCTCAATTTTTCTCCTGGAACGTTTTCCATATGAAAGTTTTTTTACCAAATTTTGGGATTTGCATGTCTTCAGTGAATCCCTATGCTGCTGAGATAAATTGTTGTCACATAATGCCTTCTATTTTTTCTGCCATCATATTTCTGTTTAAGCTACTTGGATACAAGAAGAGCATTTCTTTTAATACTCAAGGGATGTCTTCAATCTTTCTTTATATGAACTGTCCAAAGTGATCCTTGATTTTACAATTCTGTTTGGAACAAGGTACTGTTCTCTTGATCAACGTTTAGAAGAACCTTCTCACATTCTGTTCACTTGGGAAGATTCAATTGTTTTGATAAAAGCATTTGGGATTTTCATGAAACAGCTTGATCTCATGGCAATCACACATTAAGTTAGAGCTGTATTACTCAACATGCTGGTTGGGGAATTCTGGGAGTTGATATCCACACATCTTCAAGTTGCCAACGTTGAGTAATACAGATTTACCTAGATTCCAGTTTCATTTATAACAAAGCAGAGAAGATGCTTTCCAGGGCACTAGACCTTCCTAGGAACAAGATACTAACCTCTGATAACTAGGAAAAAATGACAGAAGTCACAGAAATATTATTTCCAGGGTCAACAGTTATCGGAAATCTCATACAGGTACTCCTATGACCTATGACCACATGCTTAATGACCATTCAAAATTATGATGTGCTGAAAAAACTGTCTTATGGCAGCTCTTGCATTTACAATCGTCACAGTGTTCCTGTGGACATAATGAAAGTTCGGGCATTTGGTAATCGGCAAGTATTTATGCCAGCTGCAGCAACTTGATGTCATGTAAATGCTATTTATGACCTCGCAGGAGGCTTCCAACAACCAAAGTCAATGGGAAAAGCCATATTTGTGTAATGATAATGGTGATTCAGTTAACATCTGTGGCAAAAAAGTCATAAAACCAGGGGCGACTTGTTTAATGAAAGCATCACTTACGGTAGCAACAGATGTTCTGGTCCCATGTGTGGTCATTTGTTGAAGTCCACTTGTATTATTTTGATGAGGTCACTGCTCTTCATTCACATTTATTTTTAAGGTACATACCTCTTATGATGGTTTCTCTGATCTGGAATTCTCCAGCTACATGAGGATTATAACTTTCAGCATGCTGTAGCCCCAAACACATAAAAGACACTAGCGGGTAAAACTATTTAAACCAGGCTTCCCTTTCTGAATGTATGGTGACTACAGCTTCCTAGAAAATCTGCTTTTCTGTCTCACCCAGAAACACTCCCAAAAAGAAAATTGGTTTGGCTATTGTGGAAGGATTTGATTATAAAATGCCATAATTAATGCCAGTGAATACATAGTACTAGTGCAAAGTTCAAAATATTTTAATCCTGAGTTGGATTTCAATTTGGTTGTAGATTTTCAGAGGATTGAGACTTTGTTTAAAATATATTAAAAAAATATTCACTGCTAATAATACCCAGTGTTACAAAGGTCTTTGGCAAATCTGATGGAAATAAATTTATTCTTTCACAGTGAAATTAGCATCATATATCTGAGTTATAGTTTAAGCATAAAAATGCTAATATGTATTTCAAACATTAATGGGTCTTCATTTAGAATAGTGAATAAAAGCAGAATGCAATAAAACTGGTTAATTGCATATATCATATGCTAACAAAATCTCTTTGCTTTATGGCCTCTTTTAATTATTTGTTTTAAATATGGGAGGTCAATCAATATCCAACATGAATGAAATTTGATGGTTAAGTTTGGACTAAATGATAATTCTTTTTTTGTTTAATTAGTGTCATCTACAGAAGAATTTTATTCTTGGTACAACGACTTCTGGATGCTCAAAATGGGAAAAAATAGAGGTGAGGTTGTTGTAAAGGAAGTAGGATTATTTCCAAGTAGGAAAAAAAAGCAATAATCCAGACTCAACCAGGTTTGCAAGAAGGCTATAATTTGAAGGGAATATCCTAACCCAATTTGACAATAGGTACGTGTATACAGTATATGCAAGTTATGCAGAATTGTGAAGATAGGAAAAAATCCTATCTAAAGGCCAAAGAAACAAAAACACCATGCAAGGCATTTTTGTTTTTGTTCAAATATTGATTTCTAAATATGGAAAAAGAAAAAAAATAAGCATGCTTCAAAATGTATATATCATTGGGAGCTGTGGGATGACTATAATATGGGCTTTATGGTACATAAGCTGTTTTATAGCTAATTGCAGTATGATCCTATACATATTCCTCAGAAGTAAGGCTCTTATAGTTGAGTGGACTTACTTGAAGGTAAGCGTATGCCTGCAGCCTAACAACAGGGCACCTTAACACTAATATTAAGAGCCCTCTTTGGGTGCAAGATTCATGAGTATAAGAGTCACACTTTTAAAACATTCTATTGTTTAGAAGCAGTTTTTTTTTTCTATCTGAAATGCTGCACTTATCTAGTTTTGAGTTGGCTAATTGTTTCATTTGTATGAATTCTTAGCAAACTGATCAGTCACAGTTTTATTTTTTGGCATTGGATCTGTGTTTTGTGACTACCAGCCACCCTTAAAACACTGTATTCAAAATCAGGGAGTTAGGGGTACATGTAGGGGATCCAAAAAGTAAGATGGTGTCATGGGAGAGTGGTGGAAACCATCATCTTGACTTTTTCAAGAGTCTTTCCCTTTCCAGATGCCCCTGCATTTGGTTTCTCCTTCCTCAGAATGATTACCACTGTAAATGTCCTTCTTGGTACCTTTCAGACAGCTATCCAAATCTTAACCCAGTGCCTGTTTAACTGCCTTAAAATCTTAGCAGGAAAATGGGCACATCTTTTTTACTTAACAGCTGAAAACTAGGTCACTTTTCTTCATAACCCGCGGAACAAAAGTAACACAGCACAAAATTTGTCGTGGTACATTCTATACCACAACAACTGCATGGTATGATGCTGCGTTGAAATCTTGGCTCTCAATATCTTTACTGTTTATCAATTATATTAGCCGTAAACCTTAAATGTTTCAGCATGTCTCTTCCATTCCTTTTCACAGTTCTAGTATTTCTTTATTTTCAGGGAGAATTTGAACCTTTTTTCTTACAGTTCTTCACTTTCTACCACAGGCTGGGAGGGAGAGGAAAAGCGTGCTGGATTCTCAACAGTGGAGAAAGCAGAGAAAATGTCGAGCCCTTGTCCCATGAGATGTGTATACCGGGTGCTGCTTGAGCGAAACTTGATTGGCTGAGATATCTGTTGATGCCACTGAGCTGGAGCAAAAAAACAATGGCATGAATGTAGGATATAACTATTGAGCATATATTTTAGGTTATATATAACAGCTGTAAAAAGAGTTATCCCTAGTCTGTATGTGAGAAACCTAAGGCAGATTACAGAACTGTGTGCTAAATGCCCTTGAAGTTGCTCCAAGAACTTTAGGTAACTAAAATAATGTGAAATTTCCAATACAGTTTTAATATATTACTATGAATCTCTAATGCCCTAAATGTTTTTGAGCCTAAAAATTTATTTCAACATCTCTCTTGGCATGCACTAGCTGGCCCCTTGAAATCTCAGGAGTGCTGAGTCCTCAGGGCTATTATCTAAGCAAGGTTCTTCCTATTGATGGTCCTTTTAATGTGGAATATCTTGCCTTCAATGATGGATCTTCTGTGTTCAATTTCATAAACTCTTAAGGAACACTTCTTCTTCTAGAATTTTGGTTCCTCCTAATACCTTTGCTCCTGACTGCTACAAAGAACTTCACTGTATGGTATTAAAATTTTAATGGTTTTGTAGTCATATTTCATGTCTCTTGAGCTAAGGAGGAATTTCCTGACAGTGAGAACAATTAATCAATGGGACAGCTTGCCTCACAGCGTTGTAGGTGCTCCATGACCACTAGAGATTTTCAAGAAAAGATTGGACAGCCATTTGTCCAGGATGGCATAAGGACTTCTGCCTTGGGCAGGGGGTTGGACTAGAAGACCTCCAACTTCTCTTCCAGCCCTATGATTTTATGATGCTATCCTGAATGATGAGCAGTAAGCAAAAAATAGTAATCAAGCAAACACAGAATCACTGCATGATGCTTCCATAGTATTTGCTGACTCAGTTTTCCATCCTTTGGAGATCGGTAAAATGAGGATACAGATTATTGGGGGCAATATGTTGACACTGTAAACCACTGTGGTATATAGGTCTGAGTGACATTGCTATTGCTAAGGAATAACATTAACTGTAGGTCAAAGATATACCGTTTTCAGGAACTGGGGAGCATTTTTAAAGGTCAAGTGCTACATTTAGCTAAGGAGAATTTCTGGAATAAATGTTTTGTGTACTTAGTGGAAGAAACCCCATGTGCAAATGGAATTCTTTCTCCAGCCTGACTGCCCCTAGAAAAAGGCAAGGTTCAAGAATGGCAGGGAAGGCTGGTGATAGATCTGACCCAAAGGTGCAATGGATCTCATCTGGTTTGTGGTCTGGCAGTTACCTTCCTTGCTGCTATTTTTAAATAACTCCCTATAGAATCAAATTGATCTTTCTTGAATTATGACTAGCTTCTGCCTCTTCTCTCTAAGGACTGGCCCAGCTGCCTCAGCAGTTTCAAGAAATTTAGAGGCAACTATTTTGTATGTAGCCCCAATGAAAGAGTTTGCAATCCAAGACATGCATCCCAGAATACTTGCAGTTAGTGGGCAAAACTCTGAAAGTTGTACTTTAGTACCTTTTACAAAATGTCACCAATCTTATGAATGCAGCTGTAGGATTGCATTAGTTTCTTTGTTATTATTGTATCAGTGAACTGTCTGAATTGAAATAAATACAATAAAACTGAGCAATCATTTTTTAAAAAATATTAGGCAAGTTCTATGTAGTTCTAAATAAGGAACTATTAATATAAGGTTTCAACTGAGTGTCAGGTTTTATTAGAGCTATTTAAGACTCTGCTGCCTGAAAATCTTCACTCTATTATCCATGATCACTTACAAATCTCCAGAGACCTTGCCTAAGACTCAGGATCTCAACTCAGCTAGAATGGGATTAATCTCTCCTGAGCAAATCAAGTACTGAATTTTTCAGAGTATGATGCACTTTTTCCACTCGCAAAAGTGGGTGGAAATGTCTGTGCGTCTTACACAGTGAATGTTGCCGAAGCCCCACCCACCCACCAGC
>JANHJO010003378.1:76140-87274 GCA_032468235.1 Pseudoxyrhopus heterurus | reverse complement strand
AATAATTTTACCCAGGTTTCCTGGGTAAAATTAGGACCTCGGCTTATACTCGGGTCGTCTTATACTCGAGTATATACAGTACATAAAAGCAGGCAGACTTTGATCACACCATTGTGGCTACTATCCTTACTGTTTATCACATCCTCTACCCACCCGATTTTTAGTTTCAGAGACCCTGACATATTTTAGCTTCAGTACTGTCACCTTAAGGACTTGAGAATAATAGAAACAGATTATATACATGGCAGCACATCAGAAAACTACCTTGCAAAATGCAAGAAACCTGGGCCGTTATAATGCTCAAACCATGATTTCTGTAATATATAGATTTTATGTCAAGGAACTAGAACATTTTTGCTCTATAGAAAATGTCAAAAGAACAGTCTATAGAACTGATCCAGGGTGGCGATACTTAACTGCAGTTAAGGCTGCAAACTGAAAATACCGTATGTAAATTGAAAATGCATCACAATAAAATATGGAAATGTTACTTAACTTTAGGTTTGTGAATTTGAGTTAACAACATTAAGAGTTGAATTAACAACAGTTAACTCATAAGCTACTTGAATGCCCCCTGGTCAGAATGCAAACACATTAAACCATGTCCCAACAGGGTTTTAGAATTTGAACCTTTTTTGTAGTTTACGGAATGGAATATCGTTGCTTTCAACCCAGATTTTTTGTAATTAACACATTTGGCTGCTGTTAAAATACTTACCATGAATAATCAAGCATGATCACAGTTCATTTTAATGTAAGAAATACCCAACCTTGTTTCAATGGCAGAAGTTAAATTTCAGGTTTTGCATTCTACTGAACATATGTACATATGAGGCACACATGTGTGGGAAAGGAAGGCTGTACCTGGGATACTTCCTCAGCAGTAAAGTTGAAAGTTGGGGAATGAGGGCTGGGTCCCTGCAGCCCGCGAGCCAGATTTTCATCATAGGCTATTTTCTGGCGGAGGGAACGAGGAATGAGGAAAATTGCATGAGGAAAAGGTTATGATGACATTTATGGGCATTATTTTATTGAAAGAATGAAGAACAGAAGGTAGCTTCAGAGGTAAAAGCAAACTTAGAATTTAATTGCTACAGATAGTATAATTTATTTAAGTAAACTGAAGTAGCATAGAATATTTTACAGGTTGCATATTATATATGTGCAAATGTTTGTGTATGTGCAAACAAACACATGGATACACATCCTTGGTGGGCAATTGTGAGCTGCCATTAGAAAGCCATGGTGGTGCAATGGTTAGAATGCAGTATTGCAGGCTAATTCTGCTGACTGCCAGCGGTTCGATTCTCATTGGCTTAAGATTGACTCAGCCTTCCATCTTTCTGTAATTGGTAAAATACGGACCCAGATTGTTGGGGGCAATATGGTGATTCAGTAAACCACTTAGAGAGGGCTGTAAAGCACTGTCTATATAAGTCCAAATGCTATTGCTATTTTTTTGGCTATTTGTATTATTAAACATGAGATATTATCAAAGATTTTAAAATAAGAGCTGTAATTGTAAATAAATAATACATGCACTATAAATAAACTTGATCAGTTTGCTCCCATATGTTTCTTAAAGGATATAATATAATTTTGCTTTTTAATTTTTTTTAATGTACCATCAAGTTGTTTTGACTCTTAGCAGCCATATAGATAGATTTCCTCCCTGAAGATCTATACCTAATGTGGTCCTTCAGGTCTTCCAATTATAATTACACATTACATTTTGTAATATTAAAATCCCTATATTTATAGATACATATGCTTTTATACAAACACACACTTAAAAATGGGACTGCACATTTTCCAAAAACTGCAGATAGATCCTAGATCTTTCCAGTTCAATGATTTCTTTTTACAATGTATTAAAAAAAATGAACCTGAGACTTTCTCTTTCAGTGGGATTAAAAATTGGAACCAAGTATCTGTTGGGAAACTATAGGATCACAATCAAAATTTGGAAATATATCAAGATTGCAAAATATTAGAAAAATTGCAGTCTAATACAAACAAGATCCAGCTATCTGTGTTTTTAAAATAAATTAATAATAGGAGTGATAAAACATATTTTGGGTGTTTTTTTTAGTTTGTACCTAACTATTCACCACTGCCATTTCCCTAACTTTTGTATGGTCCCTCCTTCACAAATTGTCCTTCTCTTTTTTCCAAAAGTAAGATCCTCCACCATCATTGTTTCACCTTGCTTGAGATTTGCAATGTTTGATTTTTCATATCCTGTGTGTTTCTCAGATAATATCTCAGATAGCATCTGAATAGTAATCTTCTTTCCTACTAGTATTTTTAAAACAGCTCCCTTATATTAAGCACATTAAACCACTGCAGAGTTTGATTATTATCTATCCATTCCCTTTAATAGACCAATGCTTTAAATAGGGGCAAAAATATAATCACCCCATTTCCTTAACTGAACAATTTTGGACTAGCAGGGATTCCATATCAGCCACTGTTACGAAAATTTAAAAACAAATCAATCTGTTTTATTGTTGATATATTGCACAACAGTGGCTGGATGACTCTTCAACTTACAGCCATTTATTTAGTCAAAGTTAAAAAGTGACTTATGACTGGTGCTCACGTTTATGACTGCTGCAGCATCCCTGCGGTCACATGATAAAAATTCAGCAACTGGCATGTATTTTTGATGGTTACAGCATCCTGGGATAATGTGATTGCCATTTTTGACCTTTCCAGCTGGCCTTCAACAAAGAAAGTTCTATGGGGGAACCTAGATTTGCTTAACAATTGTATCGTTCACTTAGCTGCAGTAATTTAACAACTGTGGCAAAAAAGTCATAAAATTGGGCATGACTCATTTAATAATAATCACCTTGTGTAGCAACGGAAATTCTGGCCCCAATTGCGGTCATAAGCTGAGGCCTACCTGTATATGGCACATTAAGTTACTAGTGTGGAATTGGCTTTGAACATTTGCTTGAAACCATGATAAGAATAATAATCACAATGGCGATAAAGTTGTAACCTGGTGCTTCTGCCCTCTAAAGACAATCCCATTGGATTTAATTACTTGGTTTGAATCCCAAGTAATTGTGCATAGGCACACACCCTTGGGAACTTATACAACCAACCACGCTGTATGTAAATAGTTTGTGGTCTCATTTGGTGGCTGGAGAATGAGGGAGGCTTCTAAAGGAGCCATATCACTAATGCAAAAATCACGTGATATTTCATCATCATCTTTTCAGCAATTTATTTTACTCTTTCCTTCAGCAAGTACAAACTTTAGCTCCCTTGTTTCTGCCATCTGTTCAAATATGCCAGGTATCTGTGATTTACTAGACATTATTAAGTAGCTCAATCCAAAGGAAGAGACTCAAACATGTATTAGTTGTGGTGTTGCTAATTTTCATTTCTGCAGGGTTCCTTTCATTCTGGTAAGTGGGTAGATATGGAGAGTTGAGACCATCTACAAATATCACAATGTTGACAACGTTGGTATGTGGGACTCCACATATAAAATGAAAAACATCTCTTTAATCATCCCAAAGATATTCAAGGATCTATTTCACAATCTGTCATGTGGTATTTACTCAGTTTAATTTGGACCTCACTTGGCCCTGGGATCTATTTGCAGGAAGACAGCTCAGTTCTGGATTTAATAAAACAGTACGTCTAAAAGTCCGAGGTCTCATCTCTGCCAAAATACTGGTCAGTTGCAAAGTGACTTAGCTATAATTACATAAAAAGGTCTCCAGCTAGGTTGACTCAGCATGCTCAAGTAGAATTATACCATTGGGATACTAACCATAAGTCAATTCTATTATAATTAACAGGCTTTTGCCCATGCCGTGTCCTAGACCTAGGTCTTTTATTGCTACCTGTACATGCCGAGAAGTCCTGGATAGGGGAATAAATCTGAAACGAACCTTTCAGTTGGGCTTCCAGACAGAGATGGGAGAGTGAGGCGACTCTAGCCTCAGCATTTTTTTTTTCCTTTTGGATTTTTCACAGCTGAATTGAAGTCACAAAGGGGGTGAGATGGGGCAAAGCCTTCTCCTATACAGTTTGGGTGATCCCAGTCTGGCTTTTTATATATTTATTTCTCATTCTGCCAGCCGACTCTCTGGGGTATTCAAGTGTGTATTAAAAGAATCAAGATGGTGGCTGTATAATTGAAGCCACCCCAGCCCCTTTTTAAAGATACGTGTTGCCATCTTGACATTTTTTACCCTGTCCTTGGACCCATCTATGGGTCTACCCTCTGTTTGCTAGATTATTTGGTAAAGGAAGTGGCTGCCACGCCAGGCTTAGAGTTAGGTTAAGAAGACAATATTGCACACTATGCAAGCCTGCCAAAATGAAGAGTATCCCTCTGCGTGTTGGAAGCCTAGTTCTCTCTTTTCCATTTCTGGGTTTTTATGTAAGACATAAGATCAAATAAATAAAAGAAAACAATAGAATTGTCAAGATGTTAAATGAACACAACGACATGAATTATTGCACTGGCCTGTTCGAAGGAATATACCAACCTTTGACACTGCTGGACCAGAAATAGGCAAACTTTGGGTAGCCCAATGCCACTTTTTAAATTTGGACAAGGAGGTCATGAAGTGAATGCAGACAACCAGATAAGTGGATGGGGCTGAACTGAATGGTGTTTTTTTTTTTAAGCACAGTAATGTGTCTACTTTAGCTATAATATATAGTAGCTTATATTTTGCACCTTAAGGAGGAGGCAACTTTGCCTTCAGATTTAAGCAAGTTTGGGCAAAGTGGCTTTTGAAATGGCTGTGGGGGCTTCAATGTAGAGAATAAGTAAGATGATCTTGATGGAGATACGTAGAAGTTAGGTGGAAAGGAGTTAAACCAGGATGTCCAGATAACATTCATAAGTGCCTCAGACTGATATTGCCATAATTTATCGAAGTATAAGAAGGAACCTCTAGTTTTGTATTCCTTGCCTAACGAAATATATTAAATACAGAAATAAATAAACAAGATCTTGTATACAAGATCAGTGACGGACTGGAGCAGGTGCACCGTTCTACCTTCTGATACCCTTTTCAACCTTCCTCTGGTGCTTCTTTGGCAGTTGCAGCAGGGACAGCTGGCAGCCCTCCGTCCAGAGAAGACCCCTGCTAAGGACAGGTGTCTGGCTGCTGCTTTCATTTTGCCAGAATGCCTCTGGGTCCTGATCTAGCGGTATTCTGGGAAAAACTGGTGCTCCGTTTCCTCCCGAAAAATAAGCTTACCACTATTGCTTGTTGTTAATTAAAAAGAAAACTAATGGGAGAAACAGTGGTATCTTCAACAGCCTTGCTAAAAGCAAGATAGGCCTCAGCCTAAATATATGACTCCGTACAATGGATTGTGCTGGTAACAGCAGTTAAATATCAATCTAATCTTGTCTTAATGATGTACTGTATGATCTCTTGTTGATGTATATTGTTGACGCATTCCATATTAAGCATGTTTTTTTTGTTTACTGCAATTTTTGTCACTCCAAACAGGATTCTGAGATGTTTATATTCTTCCATTAGAAAATTGAAGTAGTAATCATTGCAACAAGGATCAGGAGCAGCCCTTGCACGAGTGGAATAGCAATAGGACACAGAAATCCATATCAGGAGGATTCCTCTTAATACAAATCATAACAAGCCACAACAAATCTGTTTCCCAATATTTCTTGGAATAGCTGAGTTTTAATGGCTTTCTGCAAAATCAATCAGGTGATCCTCTACTGAGAAAGTGGTAGCTCTACTGAGAAAAGTCCCTGAAGATGACACACCTGAAGAGGAGGAACTTGGAGAGATCCCACCATTCCTCATTTTACAGGGTGAGAAGTCATCAAAAGAAGGTGGACCCACAGGTAGCCAGATTGTAAGCTATGTAGGATTTTAAAGGCGACAACCAACCTCTTGAATGGCACTCAGAAGGAAACCGGTAACTAATACAACCCTCAAAGCTTATATAGGAGAACCTAGAGATTCCATCTCTACTTGTGCTGGTGCATTCTGGATCAGTTGGAGTTGTACATTGCAAATGCCCAGACAAGAGGTGACTAAGACAGGAGTGACTGTGAGCAGGGCCTCCCAAACAAAGGCAAGTCATAACTGTCATATTAGATGCAATTGTGCAAAGGGCCTCTTAGCCATAGCTAAGGAACCATGAGCTCATGAGGCCCGCAAGTTACAAAGTAAACCCATGCAGGATGGTGCAATCTAATCCACAATCAAAGATAGAAGATAACCAAAGTGGACCCCATAATCATTCCATCTTGTCGGGATTAAGCCTGATCCTGCTCACCATCCAGAATTTAAGAACCTCCAGGCACTGAGATAGGACCATCACCTTTGCAATGTGAGAGAATTTGTCGACTGGAAGTCATTGGAGAATTAGTGATTGAGTATGTATCATTTGGAATTAAAGATTCACCTCCAAGTCAACCTAAGTCCCCTCATCGGGAGGGAGAAATGGCTGGTTCCGAGATAATTGAAACCATGCTATTTACAGCTCTGGTATAAACAACTATTAATCATTGACAAATCTGTATGCTTTAGACCAGGGGTGTCCAACCTTGGCAACTTTAAGACCTGTGGACTTTAACTCCAAGAATTCCCCAGCCAGCTATGGAAGTCCATTAGTCCTTAGGCCACCACTGCTTTAGACAAATCATGATATCCTATAAATAGTGATTGTAAGCAAGAAACATTCACATACACTTTGTATGATCACTTTTATAAAATCCTCCTCAAGTTTGAGACATTGGAACAGGTGTGGGAGTGTATGTCTTGGATAGAATTTTACCTCTTTTCTCTGTCAAGTGAGTCCATTTGATGCAATCAACACCTTTTGCCCATTGAATGCCACACTACCTGAGAGATTTCCTTTTTCCAGGTGCAACACCCCCAGGTTTTGACATTTCAGCGGCACACACATTTTAACAGTAGCCTGCAAACTGACCTGTTGACTTTGGAAAGATTCCTCATTCCATAAATGCAGCCGTTTCTCTAAACCTTTCACAACGGCGGATTTGTGATCTTTCATGGGATCCTGTGTTGATGACTGCAAAGGGTTGAGATTTTTCTTCGGCATTCCATGGCTTCCCCTGTGAAATTGAGACTCCGTTTAACACCTGCTTAAGTACTGAATTAATCCATCAGCTATTCCGAGGGACAAAAACAAGAAGACTTGAAAGTGCTGGAAGCTGACTCACTATCTTGGATGGTCTCTGAATCCTGTGATGCCTCTGAGTCTTTATAGATCTCCTTTTCCATATTGCTTTTTGTTAAAAATCTATAGTGCTTCCACTATTTGGTTCTGGGAATTCATATACAATCTAGTTTACAAATGCTGAAAAAATTTACACTAGAAATACAAATCTGGAATAGAAACAGAATCTAGGCATGCTAGAAAAACCTAGCAATACAATATTATACTACCCGTAGAACAAATGCCTGTTATCATTATTGCTACTCATACTTGATTTTTTTATTGCTTTTTATGGCTATATAAAAGGTCATATGGGTTTTTTTTTAATTAGAGAGGTTGTGTTGATGTATCATGGAATCTTCCTCGTGGATTTAAAGCATGGACTTTTAAAACATAGAACACAGAATCATAGAGTTGGAAGGGATTTCCGAGGTCATCTAGTTCAATCTCCTGCTCAAGGCAGAAGACCTTATACCATCCTAGTCAAATGGTTGTCCAGTCTACTTTTGAAAACCTCCAGCGATGGAGCACCCCCAGCTCCGGAATGCAAGCTTTCCAATTGATTAATTGTTCTCACTGTCAGAAAATTTCTCCTTATCCCATGTTTGATCTCTCTTTAACAAGCTTTAACAAGCTTCCATTAAATCTTGTCCTGCCCTCTGGTGCTTTGGAGAATAAGTCAATCCCCTCTTCTCTCTAACAGCACCTCAAGTACTACAAGACTGCTATCATGTGGGGGGATCCTTCTCTTCACTAGGCTAGGCACACTGAACTCCTTCAACAGTTCATCATATGATTTAGCTTCCAGACCCCTTGTCATCTTTGTTGCTCTTCTATACACACTTTCTGAGGTCTCAGCATCTTTTTCGTATTGTGGCGACCAGTTTTTAAAAGCAATCTTTCAATACATTAAACCCTCTAAATATTGTGGTACTAGAACTCCTATGACTTTAATTATGAATAATGAAATCACACTATTGCAACAGAACATTTTAGAATATAATATCCTCTCTTCAGTCAAGGGAACAATTTCAGGGAACAAAAAAAAGCAAAGATGATCCAGAGGTAAGCCTAAGATATTAAGAAAAATAAGTAAAACAGTAATCTGAGAGAAGAAGGAGAAGAATGGAAGGGAGAAGGAGAAGACAGAGAAGGAGAAGGGCTACTTTAACTTGCTGAGTGAACAGATAGCCAGATCGGTATATTTTTACTGAGTGATCATTCAAAGTTTGCATTACTTACATAGCAGGTGCACATTTAGGCAGACCCATGGCATTCGTTGGGGGTGTAGAAGGAAGCGCAGGTAGAACAGCACTCAGGAAAGCGACGGGATTCTGAATCCGACCAGTAGGAGACAGAGGTGTAGGAAGCACATTTTGGGGCTGGAACTGGTTCATGTTAGACACAGAGAGCAGAAGTGGTGGCAACACATGTTCTCTGGGACTTGGAAGAGGCTGCTCTATTTGGTTTGTTAACCCTCCTGGAGATTTTGATTGGGCTGGTGGAGGAGATACTAAGAGGTTTTCCTTCTTCATCGTTTTCTGGGTTCCTTGAGGTACGTTGCTGAAAGAAGACGCAGAGGAGCTAGAAGGGCTACTGGCTGCTGAGGTGTTTTGAGATGCCAGGAACTGTTTAGGGCGGGTGTATGTGAATGTCTGTGCAGAAGGAACCTTGTTCTGCTTGTATGTAGCCGATGAAGGTTGCTTCTGGTGCTGCTGCTGAATGGGCAAAGTAGCAGATTTTCCCAGGCCAGTATTGAATAATGACTCTGGTGGAACTGGATGAGATGGTTGATGGATTTGCTGTTGCTCAAACAACACCTGACTGTGTAATTGTTTTAACTGGGTGGCATCCCTGTGTCCAAAAAATAAAAATAGATGCAATTTATATTACAGGGTACTTGAACAGGCTGTAGATTCTATTTTTGAAACCAAATCAAAATTAAAATGCCTTGCATTTCAAAGCCTTTTTAGAGCAAGTAAGAACTGGAAGAAGGCACAACAAACAATCCAAAATCTAAGTCCCACGTATTACAAACAGATGATTTCCCCACCTACAGGGATCTTATCAATTCCTTCTAATGAAATGCTTTTCTTTCTTTTTATCCAGCCAGAAAGTCTATTAATCAAAAGACATTGTATACCTATTTCATCTTTTCTTCTGCCCCTTCTTATAATTTCAATAGTAAGAATGGAAACATGTGGGAAAGACAATGGAAGAACATAGGGAGGTTGCATCATAATCTGAATCTCACAATTTTTTTTGTGAGTGAGATAAGCAGAGACATCTACTGGGGATGGTGGTGTCAAAAGAGTCAAGATGGCAGGCACGACTGTGTTATCAAAGCCTGTCCTTCTTTATGTGTGTTGCAAATGACACATCAATAAAAGGGTGGGACTTTGATCACACAGCCACAACCACTCAACTGATTTTTTTTGTCTCCCCTTTACCCACCCCGTTAAACCCCCTAGAGGCTGTCACAAGAAAACTTCACCAGAAGCATCCTAGCTTTTCCTTTGTAGGTATCCTTTATTCTTTGGGTATTACCAAAGAATCTGGAGACCTAATATTGTTCTACAGCAGGGATGTGCAACCTTGAGAACTTTAAGATCTATGAGCTTCAACTCCCAGAATTCCCCAGAATTCTGGGAAATTCTGAGAGTTGAAGTCCACGGGTCTTAAAGTGGCCAAGGTTGGACATCCCTGTTCTATAGCAAAATAATATTTCCAGATTGACAATATATTTCACTTCCTGCAAGCTTAATGCTTAAGTATTTATTCACAAGTAACTTCTCTATTACTCTGCGTCCTGATTGGCTTCAAATGTACAAAGATATTGAAGAAGTTAGGAAACAAAGAGCAATAATCTACCTCTCCTCACCCCAGGTGCCCGATGCTGTATTAATTGTTTGAAGTAAGAAGAGATAAATTGAACTTATAATGGGATGTCCCTCCAGCACTAAATATATGCCAAACAGTATTTTCCTACTTACAGCTTAGGTTTAGCCAGGACGGGTGGTGGCTCTTTGGAGGGTGAAGAGGGCTCCTGAAGTTTAAAAGCCTGTCCGTTGATTTTATTTGGGAAACTGTTTGGTCTGGCTTGATTTTTAGGTCCGCTTCCATCTTCTGATGATGTTTCATTTCCCTTCTCATCTTCAGGGAGTTTAAAGTGCACACGAAGGCCAATTTTGGAACTTGACCGGGGCTCATTGTGATTTACCAGAACGCTTTCCAATTTAGGCTTTGGAGGGTTATCTACCAATGAAAGTGAAGGGGTAGATGCTAAAGGCTGGTGTTCAGAAGCCACTAAACTGAGAGAATTTATGGTATGAAGAGCAGCATTACTTGTCTGGTCCACAGGCCCTACAACAGAAGCACAGCTTATTTATTTATTTATCAAAATTGTATGCTGCCCATCTTGCCAAAGGCATGCAATATAAAACATTAAAACAATTAAATAAAGATGTTAAATTTAAAAATTCAATTAAGATAAAACTAAGCAGGATGGAGAAGGAAGGAGCAAACTGCACACATGGAGGAGGAAGGGTGTTATCTACTCCATTAGCCCCCTCCAACATGCCACAGGCCCCATTAAGCCCAAGCTAGTTGGCAGTCATGTCTTCAAGGCCTTTTGACGCACACCAGGAAAAGCTCTTCTTCTGGACTTTCTCAGCCAAAATTCCTTGGCTGAAAGGGTCTGCAGATATGCCCCTTCTGCACAGGTGCGTCAGTCTAATTCCATCGGGAGTGAGCCGGTTTCTCAGATAGCCTGGACCTATGCCCTGAAGGGCTTGAAAGGTGATAACCAACACCTTGAACTGGACTCAGAAACAGATTGGCAGTTGGTGCAGCTTGCAGAACAGCATGTAACATGGGCTATCCTGGGGCCCCCAAGAACTGCCTGATTATTTATTTATTGAATTTATATTGCCGCCTA
>JANHJO010003377.1:131241-145760 GCA_032468235.1 Pseudoxyrhopus heterurus | reverse complement strand
AGGTTTCCTGGGTAAAATTAGGACCTCGGCTTATACTCGGGTCGGCTTATACTCGAGTATATACGGTACATTGAAATATTACTGAGATCTACTTTGAAATGGATCTTTGATTTGGTTTCAGTGGATGAATATGTACAAATCATTTGAAGGTGGTATACTCTAAACATTGTTTTTTCCTCAGAATTAATATTTATCAATTTAGATTCCACTTTATTAATTTTATGAATAACTCAAGGTGGAGAACATACCTAATACACCCCTTTTTTTTTTTACAGAATTAGCTGATTTAAACATTTTAATCCAAAATCTATATTGGAACCCTAGAACCATTTCCAGATTACACATTTCTGAAAATATATAAACTACCTTCATAGTACTGATATTCATCTAGTCCATTTTTTTTAAAAAAAGGGATGTCCCAGGAATTCCTCAGACTAGTTGAATCATTTTTCTAGTATCATGTTACAGATTAATTCTCCAGAGAAGATATGTTTACAGAGAGAAATCCAAAATTGAAATGGAGAGGAATTTCCTGACCATGAGAGTTATTAAACAGCCTGCTTACTGGAGTTATTGGGGCTCCATTACAAGACCCTTTCAAACAATAGCTGGATAGCAGTTTTTGCAAGATGGCATAGGCAAGCGGTATGGATTAGAGGACCTCCACTTTCCCTTTCAATCTTATAATTTTATCATTCTATATTAAATAAGTAATAAATATTGCATTCCATTAACATTTTCTGGAAGCATGTGCCTCTTACCCATTATAGTTTAACTTGTAAATACTGTTGTATAAGGAATGCGAAAATAAAATAAGCTGTAGGCATTGTTCAGGAATTCTTCTGAAAAAACTTTATTTTTTATTAAATAATAGGTCACCTCTATAATGAGCAATCTCTTCCTCCTCGAAGACCAGAAAGATTTTATCCCAATCCTGTAAACTCTGGAAGGCTTTCAGGACCAGCTGAACTAAGAAGTTATAACATGCATTCAGTTGATAAAACAGGTTGGAATTGTAGTTTTTAAATGCTTGAATTTAAAAGTAATTCTTTAGAACCTAAACAAATGCACATTTTGAGGCTTTAGTTCTTCTTCTTAGTATGATAATCTAAGAATGTTAGTAAGACATCTAGGAATGTTAGTAATACTGAAGGTATGGTATGTGTTCTGTGCCCTCTACAGTGCAGCTCTGTTTCCGATTTCTCACATAGAAAGCAGCAGTGCTGGAAGTTAGGAAACAAGTGAATCTACTTTAACTGCTCATCAGATGTGGAAAATAGCTGTGTTGTGAGAATAGGAAATAATGTATGCAACAAATCTTTCTCCCATGCTGCCCCATAACAGCCTTTTCAGCAACCTTGACTGTTCCCTCAGACTGAATATGTTGCATGGGATGCATAGGACTTTACATGAAATCCAGTAGAAGAACATGAACAGGATTGGGGCTGAGGGGATGTTTACTTAAAAGGGAAATATGGAAAAAAATCAGTCTGTTTTAAAAGCAACTAAATACAGCCCAATACACTTAACATGATTTCACACTAAATATATATTTAAGACATTTAATCTAACACTAGTAAACATTAGTTATTCAGACTTAGAAGCAAATCATAATAAATGATTTCATTTTCTGTAGCTGGGATGATATTTAAGCAGCATTCTTGATTCTTGCACATTAGCCACGCAAGTGTGAAAAGGGAAAGTCTTAAATGTTCTGTGCAGGAATGTTAACATTTATTTTGTATCTATATGGGGTGGTTCATTTTTTTTTTTGAATGCAGAGAAGCATTCATGTTTCTCATTTCGCATTTGTGCTTAAATGTGTGAAAACATTGCATTTGACATTGTATCTTGTCTCTATAGCCATCTGGAAGGAATATGTTTGTGAGTCTGCTTAAGGTTAAAATGTGTATTCCTTTCCTTCACATCCAGATGGACCATCATCTGAAAATAACTTGAAAATGGACTTGAGTAGAGATGAACTAAGAGATTATTCAAATGACAGTGTAAGTAAAACACAGAAAAACTGAGAAAAAAAGTTAAATTTGAAAATTGCAGTGCTGGAACTAATTTTGTGTAATTTGTATTTTGCATTTATCTTTATTTATACGAATGCTTCCATATTCTGACACTGAATAAATATTACTTCAAGCAGTGCTTCTATAACTGAATAATTTTATAACTTAAAAAGCAAAAGGAAAGAAAGAACATGAGGTAAAAATAGTTCGATGACTGGACTGTATTTCCTATAGAGAAAAAGGCATAGATTTCATCCTCGTTTGGTAGTTGTGCTCTCAGAAGAGAAAAGGCAATTTCTGCTGTTTCTCCCTCATTTTTGAATCAGGGAAAACTGTTCCTGATTGAGGGTACAGATGCAGGGGGCCCAGAGGAGAAAGTGGCTGAATGAAAATCCCATCCTCCACTTAACCCAGAAATTTCCACTGTAATCTCTCGTTTGTGATCTACTCCATTGTATCCTATTTTAATTAATGTCTTTTCAGTTGCAGCTTATGAATACATTCTTTTTGGTTTGTGCCTCTGGTCTGGATTCCATTTCTACTCTAGTCTGCTTTCAAAAAGCACATGTAAACAACAGATACTTTTCAAAGCTAACTTGCCTATATTCCTTTTTTTACAGAATATGTACCATATACACAATCAGTCTCTTCCTCCTGAAAACGAACCCTTAGAGCCAGGAATTGTGCCACCACCACTTCCCTTTTTGAGAGCTCCTCTAATGTCAATGGATCCAAGGGGACCTTTCATGAGAAGAGGTCCTCCGTTTCCACCAGTACCTCCTAGTTCTGTATATGGGTCACAGGAATATTTTCCAAGGGATTTTGCTGGTTTGCCATGTCCTTTATTACCAAGTAAGTAACTAGTTTCTAAATACTAAATAAATTTCTACTAAAACATTTGCAAACCATAATAAATTCAGGCAGTCCAAGAAGAAATAGATGTATCTGGGTCTGATGTATCTTTTTCTGTTAGATTTAATAGAATAACAATCCAATCTCCTTACTTTTTAAATTTAATACCAGTTAATTTGCCTAAGTGCCTCTGATACATGATTTTTTTCCTAGTTTAAAACTCTTTCCTATGGCACATTCTTAAATATTCTTTGGGAAAGATGCCTCCGTGTTGTACCTGGATGCCATGTGCCAGATCCCTATGCTCTGTCCCAAAGCTGTTTAAAGTGACCTCAGACTATCCAAGAAATGCTATCAAGGTTCCTTCTCCTCCTTGGAGGCTGTGGAGGCCTAGATGGGGGAAGGCCTTGAAGATCTGTTTTTGTTTTGTTACAATGCATTACGAGAAATTTTTGCTAGGAATTTCAGCTGTATTATATTGTATTGAATTATACTACTTTGCATTATTTTACGTCTTTGTATTGTTACAAAATCACTTAGAAACAATCATCTTTTAAATCAGATAGATGGATGGGTGAGGGAATGGATGGATGAATGGATGGACGGACGGACGGATATGAGAACAGGCAAGTCTAGCAAAATTAATTCAAATTCACCTCTGATAAAAGGATCATGAATTCAGAGCAAGTTTCAGATTGATGCTTTCTTCATATTCCCTGATTTAATGGGAATTAGAATTCATTATATTGAGAGAACATCAATTTGGCAAAGGCAGCTTTGAGAGAGTGAAACATTCACTGTTTTAATCTTTCTTTTAATGAGATTTTTTAAACGTTGTTTGTTACCAGTTGTTTTGAGTTGTGTGTTCAATATTAACTAGCCTTGCTCTAAATTCAAACTAAAAAAGATGTTGATAATTCTCTTTGAACAGTGAGAGGTCCCTTTCCTATGAGGCCTTTTTCACAATATCCACCTCCTCCAAGGGCTGGCTTTTTTCCTCCTCCACCACCACCACCACTACTATCTGATAACAGAAATGAGGTTTCTGCTGAGTTAGCACAGCTGTCAACTGTATCATCTACAGATAATCAAGAATCACAAGAAACTGGTTGAATGTCATTTTGTTCTTGACAATTCTCTTGACTGAATTATTTCTTCTCAACTGAAGTAACTTGTTACTTAATCAACTCTATTATTGCTCAAATTGAAGCTGAATAGAGTAATTCTCAGGAGAGTGATCTGTAAATATTGCTTTAAATGTGAATAAATTATAATTGTACAGCAGCAACTTTTAAATATTTTTATTTTGCTTATCTAGGAGATGTAAAATTTAGTCTGATAATAAGAATTCTCTAGCTGTCTTTTTACTACACCTGGTCTCATAAAAAATTAATGCACGTGAAAATGAGTATTATGGTGAAATGCAGGTGTTAAAAAATAAAAAGGTTTTAATAATTTGTAATATTTTGATTATTTAATAAAAGAAAGTCAGTGTCCTCTTTTTTTACATCAATTCTGAAAGTATACTCCATGACAATCCTTATAAAGTTTTGTGTAGTTAGTCCTCAAGTTATGACTGCTTGCTTAGCGACCATTCAAAGTTATGACTTATCTGGAAAAAAGGGAATTAAGATCCAGTTCCAAAGTTCCCCTCTGGGAGGGGTACTTTGGACACTTGACAACATAGTCACATTTACAGCATTTGCAGCATTCCATGGTCACCTGACTGTTTTACAATGATTTTGCCAAAAACACAAGGATTTTCAAAAAAATCAACACCATAGCAACCAGGGAGTTTGCTTAATAACTGCTGCATTTGTTTAACAACTGTGATATCCTCTTAATGACTGTCGTAAAAACGGCTGCTGCTGCAAAAGTTGTTGCAACATACAACTGTAATGGGCAGGTTCTATTGCAGTTGTATTTCGGGGAGTATCTGTACTGTCTTTCTACTGCTATAGTAAGTATGTAACAATATGCTACACAAGACCAGTGTTACCATCTTTTCTTCTTAATGTAAACTAAAGCTCTATGGACAGGCATGTTACTTCAAGAATTTGGGAGATTCATTGCATCGCTTAAGGAAGAATGTCTTTTTAATAATCAAAAAGATAATAGTTAGCTTAATCTTATTCCTTCTGATGCCTTGCAGCTTATGAACTGTTGCATTGGAGTATATAAAAATTCACACTGTATTTCTATTTTTAATTTATACATTAAAATTGTCAGCTCACTTTTCTCCAGGAGTTCAGGGTGATAACGTATACATAGCTCTTGTTCCTTCATTTTTTTGATTACAACAATCCTGATAGTTTGGATTAAGGAAGAATAATTGTTTCTAAGTCTCCAAGTGAAGTTGGGAGAGCCAGCCTTTGATGCCCTTCCTGAAGGCCAGAAGAGGGGGGGCGCAACTCACTTCTGGGAGCAAGATGTTCCACAGGGTGAGAGCAACAGCAAAGAAGGCACTCTTCCTAGACCCTGCCAGTTGAAAATCTTTAACTGACAGCATCTGGAACATACCCTACCTTGTTTGTTAAGCAAATCCCTGCAGGTAGTTAAATGCAACATCATATTACCACAAATTGCAGCTTCCTGCTTACTTCCCCACTGACTTTATCAGAAGCTGGCAGTGAAGGTTGCAAATGTCAATCATATAACTGCAGGCTGCTGGTGGCCATTGAAAATATATGCAGGTTGCCAAGCGCACGCATTGTAAGATGCCGATGTGCAAAGCATTGATTTAATCACTAGAGATGGAATAGTTCAATAGAGCCAATAGGAAATATAGCATGCTGCTATAATAAAATACCTAACAACAATGAATTTTGATGCTTTATTCGTTGATTAAAAGAATATACATTTAACATAAACCATACAACATCAGTCATCAAGTCAAACACTCAGCTGGTTTCCTTACATTTTCTGTCAGGAGTTACCTTACTCTGATCACATTTATAAGATAAAATCTCACCACATCTGGCATATACACACACTGTGCCAGTGGATTCACTCTACTGATGTACATATAAAATCCGCATGGTATGTGCTCACTGGAGACAAAACAGCGCACACCTGTCAAAGGTCATTTTAATATAAGATGGTAAAACCATTTGTAAAACACATATAAACTTTTCCATAAATAGAATCATATCTGGACATCTGTTGCATAAATTGTGTTTTCCAAAGCTTACAATATGGCAGCCAGGTCTCAGCACTGCTGGGCACCCACGTTGGCCACTTACTTTATTATTGCAGACTGTCCTTAACGTTAAATGCACAACATTCGTACCACTTAAAACTTGGGTCAGGTGGAAGTCTCACAGAGACCACGTCTGTACCGCGGTTGCCCTGAAACAGTTTAAATCGGCTTTTAAAGCCTCTCAGATATAACAAGATTTTAAAACATACTTCATGGAATGTTCTTCATGCATCATAGCAGCTCATACCTGTGATAGAACAAGGTTTGTATCGGTTTCTTTTCCTTCCTTTACATTCACTATTCACAGTGAAACAGGTGCATGTTTAAGAGTTCTGAGGTTGCTGACTGAGCCACAGCACAGCTGTGTACCACAGGTCGAAATTCGACCTTATATATTACAATCTAGCAGTACCTGGCTGGCCAAAAATTGGCCTGCCCCTGCCAGCATGTGGGCACTTCTTCATTTTAATCTATTCTTTGGCAGCTGACACAGGCGCTGACAGAAGAGAATCCAGTGACTTAGTTGCTAGGGATTTCACGACTAATGTTTGTTTGCAAGCAAAGTAGACTTATAAATTTATATCTAAATTGTTAGGGTTTTACCCCATTGGAGTGTATAATCTTAACATTTCTTTTCAAACCTGGGCCCGAAGCTAACTTGGACAGAGAAGCTGACAGACCACGAGAAAAAGAACCTATAATTAATTTACAGTGAAACTATAGCTTATAGCCTTCAGAGTCAGGTAAACCTCTGAATAAGCTACACAGTGCAAGAAACTACTGTTCATATTTAAGGAGGAGATTGCAGAATGGCAGTAATTCATGCTTCAGATATTGTATGTAAAATCAAAGCAAGGTTTACAGCAAATGGTATTGATCGTCTTGATTTAAAAAAAAAAGCTTAAGTAGCATGCTACCAATTTACATGACAATGACTGCATTCACCGGGCTATGAATAATAAAAAGATTTTTGGCTTCTGAGCACAAAAAACTCCCACAATAGTAAAATCAGTGAAGTTGCAGAGTTACTCAGTACAAAAAGAAAGTTAGCTGGCAATCTCACGATAAACCTTCAGCCTCATCTGAGTTTTGTTTTGTTTTGTAGACAAGTCCATTAACCGTGAAAGCCCTAAACATTGCCACTTTCAGCTTCTAAACAATACCCGACTACGTTCTTTGATCAAGAAGTAGAATATACATATATAATTCTATATAGCTAATACTGATTAAACACAGCACAAGAGGGGTTAATTCACACTACTGAAAAACATAATAGGACCCTACTTGCATATGTAACCACAGGAACTGTAAATAAAGAGAACTAAATGCCTTCACTGAAGCTTTGCATTTCTCTGTAAAAATGACGAGTTGGCTCAGTAAACACACTGAGCAATTCTATGTCCATGACTGCATGCCAGGGTCGACCCAGTCCAAGGGATACCTGCTCAATGAGATTATGCACTGGATCTACATCCTGATCAGCCAGTTCACCATTGTCAAAATCGATGCTTTCTTCTGTGACTTCAAGCACTTTCAAATCAGAGCCACGAAGACGAGCAATGGCAATCAGGTTGTGAGCCCAAACAGTATAACCTGAAACACAAAATCACATGATTATTTTACTGGATTTCAGTTTTCTTCCTCCCTCCCTATTCTAGGAATTTAACATCTAACAACTAATGCCTTGCTATTAGCTTTCCTTTCCATCTAATAATTTTCTCATTTAACAAACAGTTCTCTAAGTTGGTGATCACAAACTGGCTTTTACTGTTTTGTAACTAGTCTTTATTAAAATAATATCTCTAGATAATTTGTGTAAATAAATTTATCATAATACTTATACATATGCATTAAGCAAGGTGCTCTATTAGCACAGCACACAAGGGTTTTAGATTAAGCAGCCAGTTAAGACTTGCTGGAAGTTATTTAAAACAAAAACAAGTAATTTTTAAGCCAGGGTTCCTTTCTTCCAATTTGATTGTTTTGCAATTGTCTCAGTCTTGAATTATAACAATTTCTGCATTTTAATTCCTAATTTATATGCATATATAGTGTGCTAAAGCCAATAGGAAGCTTAATTCCTCTTTATACTCTTTATAAGTTTTCTTTCTCATAAGAAAAATAGTTGATTTGAGATTACAATTGCGTATCTGTACACATATACTAGTGATCAACGCTAAGTGATTTTCTAAGTGATCAATACTTTTCACCTGTGGAATTGCGTACCATGTACTGCCAGAAGAGATAGCCTTGTGCACCTCCACGCCAATAAAACCAATGGATCTTCGGTCCGGTTGTCACTGAGATCTGGGAAGCCAGACATATCTATCACATCATTCATTAATATGAAGTGAGTGAGGAACTTATCATACTGCCTAGATATGAGATCAACAACAGCGCCTGAAACGCAAGTAATGTAGCTGTCAAAGTGAATCCTTTCCAGTGGGATACTAGGCTTAAGAATCCTTAACATGTCATCACTCTTGATATCAAATGCTATTATATAGACCCGAAGATTAGTGCTGTTGCGTGTCAGGGCTTTCCAATCTTCATCTTCTGGCATGTTCTCCAAGGATTTGTGCATTACAGAAATATTGTGGACCAGAAGAGATAGTCGATGCAAAGGCACATGGTTATTGTCAGCCAAAACTCTCGCCATTTCTCCTGTAAAATCACAGAAATCCAAGGCAAGCGAGCGTAGATTGATAAAGCGCTCCATTTCAATTGCTGTGATAAGAGTGGTATTACCCGGAATGTGGTTATCCAGTAGGCTCAGATGCTCCATGGTGCTGGCAATGGAATTTGAGAGAGATGACAATGATGTGGGTGTTACAATTTGTAGCATAAACCCACATGACAACCATTTCAGTTGCCTGCTGTTTCCCAAAATTTCTTCAAATAGCTGCTGTATTCTACAAGATAAAAAAAGAAAAAAGAAAATGTTTAAACCTTCCATAATAAATTCAGAGACAACGGGTAAGCAAGAAAATTATACTGTTCTCTAATGTTGCACTGTTCTCCAATGTTGCACAATTACTATATTTAAATTTCTGAGGTAGAAGTTGTACTGCCATACTATTCTGAGGGAAATCCACTTGTTGATTCAGAATTTAAGTTCCTCAATTGCTCTATTTTAAATAAATATAACATAAAATCAGTGTTTGCCTTCTGAAATTCTGAATTCTAATTTGCTCTGTTCCCCTTTTTATTCAATATATGCTTAGTTATCTAGCATACACAGCTAGAACTCCTACAGAATGCAAATTGATGAAGTAAATAACATTACCTATCTATTCCATGCTATCAACATTTCTCATTTAAATAATATCCCAAAGTGAAATTATTCAATGTACCAATTGATTTGAATATAAACGGGTGGATGTGACATTTCCTGATAAAAACGCACTGTCATAGTTTTTTGTAATATTCATTTTCAAGTCATGATTGAACATTGTGAACTTGTTTATTTTGTCAATCTGTTCACCTTAAAGTGTTACAAAAATAGTAATAACAAACTGTTCTTTATATATGTAGTCCATGTGACAGTGATGACAAAAATTACCACATTCTTCCCTCAAGAAGATCAAGCCATTGTGTATGATTTCCTAATGTACATTGCACTCTAATTACTCTGTGAAGAAAGTTAGTCCGAAAAGTAGCTGACAGTAAGCAAACAAGCCTTATGGTTAAATGGTGCTCAGAATCCAACCATCTAATTAGTCCGTATCAGAAAGTTGAAGCTGCATACAAAGTTTTGTTTGGAAAGCTGCAAACAGGCATATAAATTACAACTCTCTGGAAAACAGAAATGCCTTCAAAATAAAAATCTATAATAGAAACATAGAAAACTGATGGCAGAAAAAGACTTAGTGGTCCACTGAGTCTGTGCTTTGAGTTTGTTTTCTGTTTAATTTATTTACTTATTATTTTAATTTATTATTTTTGCATTGTATTTATTTTTAGGTTTTAATTTTTGTCCAACATGTTAGTTACTGATGACTGATCTACTATCTCTGCTGGAAGTTGGGTTTCAAGCTTCCCCTCTTTCTGTAGAGTAATACTTTCCAACATTACTTTTGAACTTCCATCCTGTCACTTTGAGAATAATCGTTGTCCTCCCTTAAAACTAGTAAAAGCACAATCAAATAAGGTTTGAACGTACGCACCATTTATATCACAGTTTCATGCAAACACGCACAAGTATTCTGGAACAAAATTCTATATGGCCCAATATTTTATCATTGATGGAAAATAGGAATCCAGCGATGCTTGCATCCTTTATTGCGCTATGTAAGAGGTATTACAACAGTGGTCCCCAACTCCTGGGCCATGGCTCACCATAAGCCATTTGGAACTGGGCCATGAAAGCAGCGGAAGAGAGTGCTCGCACGCATCCCCATTTACATGAGCCGTGGGTGAGTGTGTGCACGCACATCCCCACTTGCGCAAGCAGCTGGCATTTGCATGAGCGGTGGGCACGCGTGCCTGCTGCTCACACAAATGGAGCTGCCCGCACAAAACCATCCCCTCTCTCCCCGACCCCCACCTGTCCGCCAAGCCGGAAAGGTTGGGGAACTTTGTATTACAAGATCTCTATAAAGTTTTTCTGGATAAATTAATTGTATCTGTAGCCACGCAATAACTACTCAAAGCTTACAAAATATCCTTTTGAAATAATTGGCTAGAATAGGTAATGAGACACTCTGTGAGAAAGAATGTGCGTAAAGCTACAATGTATGGCATTATTTGCTGATTATTTAAATATTCAAGTCACTGGTAGCAATGAAATATACTGGTTGATTCTCAGAAACAATTCAAAATTTCAACTAGCATTAATCTGTTTAGTAATACTCCATTGAAAACAATACTGTTTCATATCTTTCTGTTCAACATCCAGATGAATATTCTGCATACGACATAAAGTTACTAGATTTAGGTAAATTTGTGAAAGTCACTGCTAAAGAATTTTTGCACTCAACTTTCCTTGCACTTACTTGAAAGGCATCTATTTTTTTTATAGATAGCATAACATTTTTGCAGGCCTGCTCAGAAAATGTCTTGCAACAGGAATGGACTGGGTTAGATAAATGGATAGCCCAGGCGTGTCCAACTCACAGTCCATGGGCACCATGCGGCCATGGACAGTTAATACAGGTACTGATCAACTTACAACAGGTCATTTAATGACTGTTCAAAGTTAGAGTAGCACTGAGAAAGGTGAGTTATGACTGTCAACAGTTGCAGCCCCATGGCCACTTGAACAAAATTTAGATGTATGGCAATTGACTCATATTTATGACAGTTTCAGTGTCCCAGAGTCATGTGATCACCTTTTGAGACCTTTTGACAAGCTTAACAAACATGTTACTAACTTAACAATTGTGGTGATTCACTTAACTGTGTCAAGAAAGATTGTAAAATGGGACAAAACTCACAAATGTTTCACTTAGCAACAAAAATTTTGGGCTCAATTATGATTGTAAGCTGAGAACTACCTGTAATGTGGCATTATATACACATATACATATTACTAATTATATCTACCATTCAATCCTGTTTTACGGCTACTTTCTGAAAAGCTGCACAATGCCAGTGTATGTAATACAGACAACTAACCGTGTATGTAATACAGATACTGCAAAATCATGAGTAATTTAGATCTGTAACTATGTAATGGCTTTGTAAAACCATTGTATTTATAATTGTTTAGATGAAACAATGCATTGAGTTTACATTACTATAGTAAAATGATGCAGACCACTTACTGCTTAATCTTTTTGCCATCTGGATCTACTTTGCTGAGGTATGTATTTGATATAATTCCATGTTGTTGCAGAATGCTTATATCACCAAAGAGACTTAATTTCTGAAGATTCCTATTTAGAAAAATAAAATAAAATTCAAAAGGGGGGAAAAATCTTACATTTTAATTATCTGTCAATTTACCTCAAAAACATTTCTCTTTTTTAGGTCCAAAACCTTACATGTGCAGAACGGGTAGTTCTAGACACAGAACTAGAACATAGGTGCTTGGTCCAGATATAGTCCTGGAACAATAAGAGATGGTCAGCAGTCCAAGATTAGCAAGGAAAGAGAAGCCAAAAGAAGATCAGGGGAAGAGTGTGCAAGTTGGGAATGCTTGGCGGTGGAGGACGATGATGCATTGCTAAGGAAAAGTAAGGGAAAAGGAGAGGGAAGATTGAGGGTTGTATGGGCCAGGCAAAAGAGAGATAAGTGGACCAATCTTACTCTCCCATCCTATTAAGATCTCTCTAGTTTTGTTTCAGCTGAAACCTAAAACAACCAGGATTATTATTCCAGGTTTCAATTTGGCTGAATCTACAATCCTCACTTAGAAGAGTCTGGTTGAACTTCAGAACTACTGTGGTTGTTTCTCATACATGGACAAACCACTTCTTTCATTTCATGCATATCTTTCTCTTTTTAAAGCCACTATGCATTTGAATTACAAAATTAAGACTTCATAACATAAGACAAATGTTTTAATAAGCTCATATATCAGGCAGAATACAATATTTAAAATGTTCTTTTTGTGAATCATCTGTATCAAAATATACAGATACTCCTCTAAGTATAGTAAATTTACAGAAAGGATAGATATATACTCAGGTAATAATGTTGTGCAATGGTTAAGGATTTGAAGTAGAATTAGGGAGACCCTTATTCAAATCCACTCTCAGCCATGGAAGCTGAGCAGGCGGCTTTGGCCCAGTAACTATAATTCATTGCAGAGTTACTATAGCGGGGGGAAAGGGGAAATGCTTTGTATACCACCTTCCATTCCTACAGAAAGACTGGAAGTAAACAACAAAAATTATACCAACAAACTAATGGAAGTATTCTCCTATTACATTACTGTTATTTGTTTCCTATGCCTATTTGTCTGTAGCAGAGCACATTGAAAATAGCAGATTTTTCCCCAAAGAGCCTATTCAATACACAAAATGAAATTAATTCAAAATAAGTGGGAAAGACTATTTTAGCAGTTATTTTTTTCAATCACTTTTGCAGACTGCCACACCCTCTGGTTAAAAAACTACTATAACAATGAAGCTGTGGACCATTTTTGGCAAATCTTATCTAGCATCATGCATATTCATGATGGACTGGCTAATCTTTATTAGCTTTTGAAAAGGATTTTTTTCTTCCAGTTAGATGAAATGCTTTGCTTTCTATGCTGTAAACTATCAATATAAACTATAGCAATTTTTAATTCCACATTGAAACATTGCAGTATGTGAACCAAATTACCTAGATTTTTTTTTTTAAAGATTCAAGTAAGTTAAATCAAAAAGCTCAAAAGGATACCCTTGGACACAGAGAATGACTATGTAGGCTATGAATGCATTCATTGTGGGAAATGTAGACAAAATCCACCATTGGTTTCACCTGGAGCTGGCCAGTGTGTGTATGTGTGCATGTGCGAGTGCATGTGTGTGCCAGATGGAAGGGCCAAAACAAAAAGAATTATATATTAATATTAGTAGCTAATAATTTAATTACTAATTAAAATTAACTGCCTTAAAATAAGAAACGACATTTATAAAATTAATTTATCTCAATTTGCAAATAGAATATGGTAGTTCTCTTGCTTATACAAAACCATTCTGACACCCACACTTTCCTCCTTTTTAAGCAGAAACAACTAAAAATAAGAAGAGAAATGAGTTTAGCTGCACTGTCACAGAAAGATAAAAAGGGAGAAACGAACTGCGTACAGATAAAGTACAGGAAAAAGAGAAGTGGTCAGGGAAGGAAAAAAGAAAGGAGTAGAAATCCATTTAAGGATTATAAAATGATTAAATGATGAACACTCCTTAATCTCAACGGCACATGGATAGATTCAACCATAGTTTCGACTCGGAAACTATGAGCATCCTAGGCCAAGATAAATCCAAACATTCTAGGGAATTTCTGGAAGCTTGGCACTCAGACAAATCAGTCATCAATAGATACATAGAGATAAACTACATTTACACACCATTCAAAAGAAACAAAAAGACCAGATCTTATCTTCTCCAGCAACTAACACCCAGATAAACAGAGATTAACACCAGACAAACACTCAAGCAGAAAACAGTACCTTAATCAAGGAACTACTAATAAGAAAGCCACATTCCTACAAACATTGGCAGGGAAAGTTACTGTATATAAACAGGGAGCAAACCTAACACTGGCAATTACTAGTTAGGTAATGAAACCAAATTCTCAAGTTAGGTAATAAAAATCAAGTTTAACCCTGAGCTACATATACTCTTTTCTATTGAAAAAATAATGAAACATGGCAGACAAGTAATCCTTTTGGAGTAGCAGCTAAACTCCAAGTCATACCCACTGCTCTATACTTCTCATCAAATGCAAGATAATATCACACAGGCACCAACAATCATCCACAGTAATTCTTAGGAAAATATATTACTTCTCTGTCT